>JAODLM010000597.1:0-71635 GCA_036937905.1 Salvia rosmarinus
TCAATTTTCATCTAGAAAATCTCATGATTTGTATCAAAGGGGAAATCAAAAATAACTATCAATTGCCCCTGCTCATGAAAGGGCTCCGATGCAATGGATGGCAGCACTTAGACAAACAAGCCTCTACGTAGACAATCTCATCGTAGAGGAAGTGATGATGTAGGTGACATGGAGGAGACAAAAAAAACAACCACCCAGAGTGGATCAAAGGCCTGCATCTAGAGATTTTTTTACTTTCTTTCTTCATGTTCAAAGTGACAATTGTAGAAAAACAATTACTGAGCAAAGGTAATGTTGTTATTAGATCTTCTGAGAAATTGGATGGAAAAGGTGACATAATTCAAAGACAAATGGCTACATCTGAAGTTACTCACTTATTTCAAACAATATATAACTAATTCAAGCATGAGTCAAAAGAACTAATAACTTCATCCAATAGTCACGAGATCCTTCCATTTCCTCAAATAGCACTTCAGCAAGATCTAGAATGGAAATGAAAGATACAAAGCAAATCTATGCCGACAAGTTTTATTATTAAGGAAATGGGCCGACTGAAGCAAAATTATATTAGTGCGTTTCTGGAAGTAAAACTCACTCTTTTCAGCATAATAACTCGATCTTGTAGCCCTTCCATGGCTCGATCATTCTCTTGCTCATCAATCTCATGAGAGGAGTAAGACGATGAAGCCCTTATACCACCTTCTTCAATACCATCAAAAAGAGCAACTCTAGCATTCCGATCCCTAAACCCATTTTTTTTCAGAAGCATAGGAGGTTAATTTACAAAAGATTCCAAGAGGTAAAAGTTGCTTCAAATTGCAAGCACAAAACTTAGAGCCTAAAGGAGTGTTTAGCTCTTTAAAATTACTTATAAGATGTTTTCGATTTTATAAGCACCTTAAAGATGTTTGGCAACCATTTATACAAGGCATTATTTCCCCAAAATAAAATGTTAGGAGCATATAACCACTTTTTTAAAAAGTTAAGGGGATCCCAACTTTTTCCCAGAGGTTCATATTTAAGGAAACTCCTTGTAGTTTAGTCATTGTAATTACCACTTGGAGCATAGAAGCTCGAAAAAACATCTTATGAGATGCAGGAGCTTTTAAACACTTTAAGCTAAGCTTAGCGAACTGCCATTTAGTTTGTTATTAGTAACACATGTTAAATGGAAGTCAGGGCAACTGAAGGAATCTAATAATACTTTGTATTACTAGAGCTGTGTTATAATATTTTGGTTTCATCGCCTTGGTTTGAACAACCATATCTTTCATCTTTAAATACTCAATACAGATTTTCTCAACAGTGTAGATAATTAAACCTTTAATCCTATTATGATTTCATCAAATAATCGGGACTTTTGTTACATATGTGGTAAGATCCAAAAAATCTAAAAATATGTATTTACCAGGCAGTCAAGTCTTGTGCAAGTACTGAATGTTTGTATAAATAAAAATGAACAATAGTGTTGATATGAAAATCTATTCAGTGTCTGCGTTTTCAAATAGTTGATCACAAACAAAGCTTCTCCATCTTCTATATGATAAATAAAATAAAACCTGTAATTTATCAGTTAGGAAGAAAGTTACCAAAAAGTGTGTTAGTCCATTGGAATTTCCCCAGAAAGGATCAGGAATATTTTTACATGACTCTAAAATGCAATCAATGATTTGGGAATACCTTAAAAACTCTTTAAAAATAAAAATATATGATGAATAATTCATGGTTACAACATGGGAACTGGGAGCTTCAATGAATGACAACATAGACTCAGATCATGAGAGATCCATGAACAGCACTGACATATACAGCTCAGTCTGTAGCATGTGGAGCAAAGGAATGGCAACCGTCAGCCAGAAAATGGAAAATCAAAAATCTTAACCAACCCCTCCATGAACTAATGCATATAAAAAATCACAGGTTAAGTGAACAGAAATTCTATTTCTCCTAGACTCCTGGGCAAGATACCAAGAAGCTATATTAAACCTCATGAAACATCTAATGCAATTTTGCGTATCCCCAATTTATCAAATGCTCACACAAAGAAATAACAACACATTCTTATCGCCCCTGTATAAGGTGTAAACTATTAAATAGTACAAAATGTAAAGACTTCAGCATTCAGATCTCATCTTCCAGTCCAAATGCTAGACACGAAGGTTAAACAAGACCAATTAAACATCAATCCTCCAACCAATTATGTCAAACACAAATCGGGATTCATTACACGCAGTAAAACACCGGCACACGTTAAACAATTTAAACAAAAAGGGAAATTGTGGGATCAAAACCTTCTAGGATTCATAATTGGGAGATTCGCCTGTAGAGAGATCGCCAACACAAGTAGAGATCACGCAATAAAAGCAATCCTGTGAATCAATTCAGATAAATAAAATTAAAAAAGAAATTTACATCAAGTAACACAAGTTTTTGATCCGAACCGAATAAAAAAAATCATAAGGGCTTTAGAATGCTAAACCGCTAAATTATCGGATTACAATCTGTTGTCAGAAACGGGGAAAGAAATTCCGGTTGAAAAATTATAGATCTGAAATAAATCAATGACAAGAGCATTGGCCCACCTTTTGGAAGTAACAAATTTACGAAATTATTCAAAAATAACAGTTAAGTAGAACGCCAACTGAAAAGGAAAAAAAGATGAAGTACTTGTATAACGCAAAATCAGCGACGCCTACATTGGGCCCTATTTTCGGGCCATTTTCATAACATGGGCTTCACGTAGGAGAATTTGAGGCCATTACTTCTTTCTTTCTTTTCTTTTCTTTTCTTTTCTTTTCTTTTTGAAAGTTCATTTTTCTTTTTTCTGTCTAAAAATAATCACAAAAAATTCGGTACATCTGTCCGCATTGTGCGGACGGATAAAAGAACCATTTATTCTTAACAAAAGTATCATTTATTTTGAAGAAAAATATCATTTGTTTTTTACTTTATAATTCGAAAGTATCATTTATATTGGAAAAAATATCATTTGTACTGAAGAAAAGTATCATCGTCATACATACGATGTCTGCACAGGAGATCACCACAAAAAACAATAGGATGATTCTATGAGCAGCTTCATTTTCTTTCACTATTATACATTATTTAAAAGTTTTTAAAAATATTACTGAATGTACTATTTTATTTATATAACTTATATGATATAATAATTTCATCCATAAAAATCTATAACCCTAAACTAATTGAATGACGCTGATAAATCATTAGAACTTTTGAATTGAGAATTATATGGCGAAATGGTATATTTGTTATACAATTGGCTGTAATGAGAAAAAAAATGAGTTGTGCAAGGAATCCTTGTAATATGATCCTCGTAGAAAGAAATGAAAGTGACCACTTTATAATTGTCACGACCCGACTATTTAATTACTTATTTAACTAAATAATCAAGTCGTGACTGGTTTAAATAACGATAGTATTTCCAAAATGAGTGATTAAGAGAATTTGTTTTCAGAATAAACGGACAGCATAATGGTTGAAAATAGAGTAAGCCAACCTGCATGCAGAAGATAACCAACAACAACAATATTCACAAACGAGAACATAACCTCAGAAATACATATGTAGAAACTTTTGAAATATTTGCAAGGTTTATCAAAAGTACGGTTCCACATTTTCAAGGTTAACAGCGGAAGACTAATGAATGTCATGTATGAAGACATGACACTGACCACAAAAGTTCATAGTAAGAAAACAAATGACTTTTCACCGGTTCTGTGCCACGCCTCTTCCATGCTCAACCTGCAACATAAAACACTTGTTGGGTGTGAGTACCGTAGTACTCGATGGGTAAATGCTATCATAATATTCAAAACTTATAACCTTATTCAAGTAAACTTTTCTTTCAAATGATTTTAGAAATTAGAAGTTTATTTGTTCGTAAGAAACATTTATCCTCATAACATATCACCACAATTTATTTTAAACATACCGGCATCACATACCCGAGTTGGTCCCAAGGATCACAACTACGGTCATACCTATCTCGCTATTTGGTAAAGGAAGAGGCTCCTTCCCAAGCACCACGGCCGCCTACTCGGCAAGCTCACGACCATCTACCCGCATGAATTAACATTTTATACCGCAGATAGGTAATTGTCATCATACCCACAATGTGGTAAAACATTCATTTTCAACATACTTATCATGTGGTGATTGAAAGTAATTTCAAATAAACAAGTTCAAGCATAACAGTAGATTCTTTTACTTAACATAAGTTTGAAAAGCATTACCCACCTCGACGCTCACTCCAATAAGTTCGATTCTTCGTTCTTTACTTCCCGATTCCCTCTCCTTGATCCTTGTAACATAAGATTATTATTGACTTTAGTAATCTTTCTTACTTATTTATACCATTAGTGATCAAGTAATATTTAAAACGCCTTATTCATATCAATTTCACCGAAATTTCTAAGAGAACATCTGTAATATGTATAGCCCAAACACACCAAACTACACCAATCTTATCCCAACTCCTCAATATCATCATCATATCATCAAACATACACTTAAGAATCTTATACGAGACTAATATCATGAAATTCAACGTTAATCGCCTAAGGCGATTCAACTATACATATATATATGCATTTCAATATTTTGAGTATCTACAACCCATTAAACATCAAATATCATATAATCATACTTAATTAACGTCATTGATCTTTATTTCATCATTCATTCAAGTCTTATTTAAAAATTTTCACATAAAATCATAACTTTAGTCTTAAACTTTAATTTTTATAACTTTTGATATCTATGTTCAAAAATTCCCATAAATTCTACTTAGGCCTTATTTTTATCATAAATCTCAAATATCAATTCAAATCCATCAAATAAAATCAAGAAATCAAAGTTCAAGAACACCCCTTCATTTTCGAAAATTTGAAAGTAAATGCTAATGTATGAATTAAATTCTTATAAATTCATTTCATACATTATTCATATCCCCAAGCATGAATATCATGTCAAATTAATCAAATAAAATCAAAATCATCAAGTTATATCACATGCAAATTTTCGAAATTTTCAAGAATTAAACAAACATAGCTTAACTTTTAATTTCTTAATTTATATGATGTTTATAATCATCTCTAAACATATATTCAAGCTTAATTCATTCATATCATAACATATGAATCATATCCAAAAATTAGGGTTTAGGTTAGATTCTTTAATTTTAAATTTCTATGAATTTGAACAATTTAAATCCATAACACATGTTAATCTAACTCCATAAACATAATTAAATCAATACATATAGCTAAATTTAAACAAATCAACCATAACTTAAATCTTCAAAATTTTCGAAAATGATACAACATTTAAGCATAATATCCATCAATTTAATTAATGAAAACTTTGCATAAATGAGGTAATTACCTTGCTAGGAGTAATTTCCCTTTAATTCCCAAGTCTAATTATGTGTTAAAAGTGAAGATAAAATTTTGTGTGTGTTGGTGTGTGTGTGTCGTGAGTTTTAAAAAAATGGGGAAGAAGATAATCAATTTCTTATGTTATAATTCTAGATAGTTAATTTACATTTAATGTGAATTTATCACTAATTTCCAAGCAATATATCACTAATTTCCATAAAATGATAAATACACCCTAATTTTTACTAATTACATACTATAGTATTAATAAATTTTATAGAATTTTATCTATATCAAATTATAAGATATAATACAACTTATATTCATAATTTAATTTAGATCCATATAGCATAATTTAAATCACTTTATTTAATAAAATTCATTTCATTACTATAATACTTCTTAAATTTTCAAAAATTACATAAATAAATTCTTTAATCATTAATTATTGCTATAATAAATTTATTCACATAAATTAATAACTTGAATAACAATTCATTTCATTTTATAAGAAAATATCCATATAAATATAATTAAGGCATTTCATAGCTAAATTTCTAATTTATAGCATTTTTCATTCACACATATCATAATAATTCATTTATTTCACATAATTCACTTTTTATCACAAATAAACTTATTTCTAATAAATCTCTACATTTTCCAATCTCATATGTCCAAATTTTAAATTAATTGGATTCATGCCGATTAATATTTCATTATATCGGATTTTATAAATTCTTAGGGCTTAAATAGCTTCTAAGCCCTTAATTATACCTAATTAAGCTTTAATAATTACTATAAAATTTTCGGGCTACTACAATAATAGCACCCGAATAAAACCATCTAACAATTACCAATGCAATTTAAATTGGGTAAATATCAGTTAATATCCCAACGTTTTATAATTTTTCATTTAATGTCTCAACGTAAGCATATTGTTATTTTGGTCCCTAGCGTTTCAGAAAATTTCATTTAATGTCCCACCGATAAATTTTCGATGTACAAACGTTTACGTGGCTGTCGGAATTCCATGCTGGACTCCACATCAATAAAAAGGTGAATAAGTTCCTCCAAAACGATGTCGTTCCATTTCTTTTCCACACCAATATAAGGAAATAAATAAAACGACGTCGTTTTGGATGAACATTTTCACATTTTTATTTCATTTTTATAATGATGTGGAGTCCAGTATGAAATTCTAACAACTACGTAAACGTTTGTACGTCAGAAATTGATCGATGGACATTAAATGAAATTTTCTGAAACGTTAGGAACTAATAACAATATACTTACGTTAGGACATTAAGTGAAAAATAGCAAAACATTAGGACATAAACTAATATTTACCCGTTTAAATTATCATTGATCGAAATCTAATTAGTCCAACGAGCAAATAAAAACCACCATACCAGGGTCAACCAACATATGGATCCTATTTTTCATTTTTTTAGATTAATTTCTTTCAACACTCATCTATTTTTATATACAAACTAATTGGACCCCCTCCCCCTTCTTAAGACAAGTTATTGGACCCACTTAAGGATCGATATATATTCCCAATTAATAATCCAACATAAAAAATTGACAATCCATCACTAACACTACTACAAATTTACCTTTTCTCTACACCTCATAGACTACGTTTTTTCTTAAAAATCGTAGTCTATAAGTATAGACTATGCTTTTTTTATCAAAACCGTAGTCTATGTGCGAAAATTGTTGAAATATAGACTACGGTGTACTTAATATGCGTAGTCTTTATGAAGTAATGACTACGCTTAACAAAAGCGTAGTGTATGTGCGTGTTTTTGATACCCAATACACTACAGTTTTCAAAAAAAGCGTAGTCTATGTGCATAAATTTAAAAAATAAAATGAAATTACAGCCTTAAGTTTCGAACTCAGGACGTGTGAGTTATTAACAAATGGCTTAACCATTTTCACCAACAGTTCAATATCTATTATATTGGACAAAATTTATTTTTATATTCTACGGTTCCTAACTTCCTACGTCTCTAATCTACCATCACAATTCAAAATCAACGCATCACACTTATTCACTATGTTAAATTTCGTAAACGCACTTGAATAAATTTCAATATATTCTACTTCTCATATTTTTTTCTCCCAAATCATGAGCCCTAATTATTCGAACTCCTCTCTCTCTCTCTCTCTCTCTCACGTTTCAACCACTGTCGTCGCTGTGCTTCCGACGACGTCGCTCCACGGACGACGGCGAGATTCTCCTCTGCTACCTCCATGTTTGTCATTTATCACTTCCGTCTTGTTTTTCCTTTATCACCGCCACCGTGTTTCGCCTGTATCGCCACTGCAGCTGTTGTGCCATGTCATTGCTGTCATGCTCCACTGATGTTGTTGTCGTGTCATTCCGCTGGTCTGCTTTGCTCTATAAGGTAAGTTTTTCTTTCTCGAAAGTCCATGTGACGATTTGCTGTGCGCCAGCCCATTACACGCATCGCCCATTATAATTCACTTTCCCATTTCTCCATTCCAATTTCACCGTACCAGAGAGACAGACCATCTCAAACTCAAACAAAAAAGGGGAAAATTTTGCTTCAAGTAAATTTCTTGCTGTCTTCAAGTAAATTTCGTGCTCTCTTCTTTGCCTGTGGATAAGAAAACAGAGAAGATCAAAAACAACAATACATATATGCAAAAGGCATTGATTAGTCAGTGATGGATTAAGGTTAATTGTGGTGATTTTGCATCTAATTAACGAAATTAGACCAATTTGTGGTTTGCGGAGAAGTAGAATTTGCTACTCATAATTGTACCCCACAATCGCTCGACAAAATGCTTGATCAAGAATGACTTAATAGAAGCAATTGCCAGCCTATACTATTAGCTTTGCATACAATTTGAACTTGTTAAAATACTCAATCTTGTGAATTTGCATCCGATTGTTGTTGGCGGATGCTATTGTGAGGTGGAATGCGAAGCGAGGAAACTCGAACTCACATACACTAAGGAGGCGTGATCGACTCAAGAGAAAATACAAGATCCTCGTGGAGAGCGACCGTGCACGACTTCTGCGACATCGTGCTTGTGAAGAGCCACGATCCCGAATGCACTCACCCGATGCGAGCATTAACATACTCGAGTTATGGTTTGAAATGAATTTTACTAAGAATCTTGAGGGTGTCATCTAGTGGTCCCATCAAGTCAAATCTCTTGGTTCTTAACACCTATCCAAGTTGAGTTAGATACATTTTGAAGTAATATAACGTAATAATCTGATTGAACTAGGTGAATTAACGATATGAGCTTTTTATGCTTCTTTTACGTAGACATGATTCTACCTAGTAAACTGTACATCGAGCTTAAATTGAATGAGGAAATATCTTTCTAAATCTTTAGGTAAAGTGTGGTTCATTCAAGCTGTTGCCTATCAATCTGTAGCAATATTATGCTAATTTTGTATCTGTTTATGGCATTGCTATGTAGATATTGTAGAAGGGCTAAAGTAGTCTTCAAGGAGCTTGATCGATCTTAATTTCGTTAGAGAAATAAATGCGCAATGAACACGAGGGATTTACGTGGTTCGATCTTTGAATTAGATTACGTCCACGGAACAAAAGAGAGTATATGTGTATTGAGAGTATGAGAAGCGATTACAAAGAGTGTAACTGATCCTTTTCGTCTAATCTAGCCTCTATTTATACACAATGATATCGAGTTCGACTCTAATACAAAGTCTTCTCTTATATGGATTCTTTTAGATATGCATCCAGGATTCCTTTAGATATCCGAATCTTCTACGTCTCCACTTGCGAGATTTAAGTTGTAGTTGGTTTAGGAGTCTTCTTGGGCCGAACTCACATAGGCCGAACTTAATGTCGGGACCCACTTTTATTGGGCCTGATGCTTGGGCCTAGTAGTTGGGCCGTATCCTATCACATCCCCCCTCCAAAAAGACGTAGAAGTGAGGTCGTAATTGATGAGGGGTAGTGTTTTGACATCACCTCGCTGATATTAGTGATCCCGAAGTTGTATGTCGCTTGACTTCGCTTTGTAGAGGTTTTATGCCGAAGTCGCATGTCGCTTGGCCTCACCTTACCGAGGCGTTATGCCGAAGTCGTATGTTGCTTGGCTTCACCTTGCCGAGGTGTTATGCCGGAATCGCATGTCGCTTAGCTTCACCTTACCGAGGTGTTATACCGAAGTCTCATGTCGCTTGGCTTCACCTTACCGAGGTGTTATGCCGAAGTCGCATGTTGCTTGGCTTCACCTTGCCGAGGTCGGATATACGATGTTGTGGTTGAATGCGTAGCGTTGTAACGAGGTCGAACACGGGATGTCCTGTCGATGTCGAACACGGGATCTGTCATCTGCATTTAATGCGTACAGCGGTTGGGTTCCCGATAAAGTGCATATTGGGAATAACTTCCATGATACGCCTTTTCTCATATCACTTTATCCGTTTCTACTTTTCAAATTCCTCAAACTCTCTGACTTTCAGAAAAGAGTTCAACTGTCGCCATTGTCGTTCTCGCAGCGTCTGTGCTATCTTCCTCGATTCGTACCCAAAAACCAGTAAGTTATTCTTAATGGATTCATCTTCTTCCTCTGAGGAGTCTCACGGCCATGATGGCGCGTTGTGTCAGGTCGCCACGGGTGCCCGGTGGCTTTAGAAGTCTATACAGTTGATTCTCCCCATCCCTATTTCTGTAGTACATTTTTCCCGCCATTGAGGGATTTTGGTAAAGTTAGTACATTTCCTTCGTGTCTAGGATCCTTTGAAATAATGGATCTTGCTGCTAGGTTTTCTGTCCCACCCTCTGTCGGGTTGGTCGTCCCCCGTCCGGAGGATAGGGCTTGCGCCCCTCCGAAGGGATTTGTTACGGTTTACGAAGACAGCCTCAAGGGCGGGCTTCGTCTTCCTTTTCCTTCCATCTATGCCGAACTTCAACGAATGTTCGGCATACCTCTAGCCCAGATAACGCCAAACTCATTTCGGCAGTTGACGGGACTTGGCGTCTATGCCTATCGGCATAATCATCCTTTTACCCTAGGGTTGATCCTTAGGTTTTTTTAGCTTAAATCTAGCTTGGGGTGGTATTACATATCACCCCCGTGGCTTCAAAGTAAAACGAAGTCAAAATCTCGAACCGACAAAGAAGTTCTTCTTTGTCGATTCGAGACTCCTCCATTTTATCGGAATACCGATAAGTGGCGGATGTAGCAATTGATGACAGCTTTGGTGACCTCGGGGAGGCATTACAAAGGGCTGGCCCAATTGACGAAGAGTTTACCGAGGCCGAGCTCGCTGCTTCGGGGCTGAGCCCTTATGATCCTTCTAATGCGGTGAAGGGTGAGGCCCCTCTTCTTTCACTTCATTTCTTGATTGATTTTTTTGTTTCTCCTTTGTGCTAACTTGGAATTTATTGTTCTCTGCAGTGGACTTCCTTAAAGGGAAGAAAAGGAAGAGGTCGAGCTCTGGTCACGAGCCTCCACCTGGCACCGACGCGCCGCCGAGGCCTCTTCTGGAGAAGGCCAAAGTCCCAGCCGCCGCTTTCGGAGAGCCAAACCTCATAGTGAGCTCGCCGCCTCAAAGAAAGCCACGCCTCATCAAGGAAAAGCGCATGGTATCTCCTCCTGCCGGCGATGATGAATGCGAGATCGTCGGTGCTCAGGCCGCACGTCGATCCTTCCCTGAGGTAATGCATTTGTTATATGCCACCTAGTTGTCTTGATGTAGTTTGTTGACACGGGTGAAATCTGTACAGGGGGCCGAGGTCATGAAGACCGAGACTTTAAGGGCGGCGAAATATCTGGGTGATGTCGTCGCCCGGTTCGACCAGGTGGCCCGATACTCCCAGGAGTTGGAGGAGGAGAAGACCCTCCTTATACTAGAAATATCCGAGGCTGAAGCGAAGGCTCGGCACGCGGCCAAGAAGGAGGCCGCGGCTGTGGCGGCTGTTGAGGCAGCGAAGGTGGAGAAGCGGCCGAGGTGGCAACGACCGAGGTGGCGGTGGCGAGGGCCGAGGCGGCGATGGCGAGGGCCGAGGCGGCGGTGGCGAGGGCCGAGGCTACGGAGGCTGAAGTCAGCCTGTTGAAGGTCGAGGTTGAGGCCGCTCGATGTCGGGAGGCCGAGGTGGCGGTACCGCAAGGAGAGCTTCTCCGCGCCTTTGCGGGGAGGTTGTTCTTGTCGAGGAGTTTCTCCAGGTTGGCCGCGATTTGGCTGAGGTCTTGAATAAACGCGTGGTCGCGGATACTCTCGATGAAGTTGCCGAGGATTACCCGCAGTTGGATAAGTCCAAGTACGGGTATGAGGTGATGGAGAACGAAGCCCTGCTTCAGGAGTATGTCGAGGTCCTTGCCAACGGCCTGAGGGGCTTGCCCGTGTTGGAGAGCCTGGCCTCCTCTTCAACCTTGCTGACTGCGGGGTCAGTTCGTGCATGCTCGATGGACAAGGACGTCCTGATCGAGGCTATAATGGCTGATCCAACTAAGGGATCGAGGGCGGCGGTGGCTGCCGAGGCTGCGGAGGCTCTAGAGGAGGCCGAGGCTTCGCGAGCCCGGGAAGAGGCCGAGGCTTCCCGAGTCCTGGAGGAGGCCGAGGCTTCCCGAGTCCGGGAGGAGGCCAAGCTTACCAGGCCCGAGGGAGAAGCTGCTGGAGGGGTCAGTTGATCCTCTATTTTTTTTTTGTAAATGTATATGTACCTTGACAAGTTCCTGCCTTAAAGGCTTTAATAAAACTCCCCAATTTTGATGGAAGAAATTTTGTCTTTTGTTTTTGTCTCCAGTCTTCTCTTAAATTTTTTGATGTGTCGCCTTGGTTGGATCAAATTAAAATGTTGACTCGGCTCTCGAATCTAAAGAGGTCAAGTCCTTCATTTAGAGGAAAACTTGTCCATGTGCGGGAGGAGGCCGACGTCCAACCTGTGGCTTCTCAAGAGAAGTTTGACGAGCTTGTGCTCGATTTTGGAGTTGGAGGAGAGTTCGAGATCGCAGAGGATAAGGCCAAGTCGGTCGCCGAGGAGCATGCTGAATACGAAGCGGTTATCCGCCGAGGTGGTGGAATGACTATCTCGGAGGCCGAAGCTAAAGTTTCAGAGCTCGCAACCCGTTATTGGAGGTATAGGGAAGAGTACGGTCTGGACTCCTGGTAATTTCAGGAGCAGTATGTCGATCTGAAGAAAGTAGGTGGCCTCTACAAGATCGTCGTAGATCGTCATCCTTTCCTCGAGCGGGTGCTTCGATCGACGACCGAGACTTCTTCGTCTGTCGGAGCACCTCCTCCTACCGAGACTTCTTCTTATCTTCCGACGACTTGGAATGTCGACACGTCTCTCGAGTTTTTTATGCAAGATAGACGTCGCCCATCGCGCAGCCGAGGTCGTGTGGCGAGGCAAAGAGGTCGAGCTGGTCAAACTCCTGGCGTCGATCGAGGATGAGGCAGAGGTAGGGATAGGGTTAGCATAGATGAGCTGTTGAACCCTGACTTCTCTAGGGATTGGCTTAGCTTTTCCCAGCCTCCTGGGCCTTCGTCGTCCTCGTAATGTATTGTTGTATACTTTGGAAATAAGAATAAATCTTGTTCCGCCTTGTTGATTTTCCTTTTTTTAAGCAAACGCTGTATATATTCCATCCTCGTAATCAAACGAAGGTAGATCGTCTTCGTAATAAATGAAGGTAGCTCGTCCTCGTATGAAACGAAGGTAGTTCGTCCTCGTATTAAACGAAGGTATTCATCCTCGTATTGAACGAAGGTATTCATCTTCGAAATAAACGAAGGTAGTCCGTCCTCGTATTAAACGAAGGTATTCATCCTCGTATTAAACGAATGTATTCATCCTCGTATTAAACGAAGGTATTCATCCTCGAAATAAACGAAGGTATGAGTTCCTTATTTCACAAGAAGTATCGCTAGGGGTGGTCCCCTTACGCGCGTTTAGATCTCATCCTTAGAGGGTATAGTTCGTCCTCCGAAGAGGGTATAACACGAAGAATTTACGTGGTTCGATCTTTGAATTAGATCTACGTCCACGGAGTAAGAGAGAGTATGTGTATTTAAGAGTGTGAAAGCGATTACAAAGAGAGTAGTTGATCATTTTTCGTCTAATCTAGCCTCTATTTATACACAATAATATCGAGTTCGACTCTAATACAAAGTCTTCTCTTATAAGGATTCTTTTAGATATGCATCCAGGATTCCTTTAGATACCCGAATCTTCTACGTCTCCACTTGCAAGATTTGAGTTGTAGTTGGTTTAGGAGTCTTCTTGGGCCGAACTCATATAGGTCGAGCTTAATGTCAGGATCCACTTTTATTGGGCCTGATGCTTGGGCCTAGTAGTTGGGCTGTATCCTATTAGAGCTGAGGTAGGAGCCTTATGTTGTTGAACTTGACGAGAGAGGTTTCTTGTTCACAAGCTCTCTGTTTATCATTTGAATTCTAGATATAAATAATTAAATATTGATAATATGTAGTGTACTATTGAATTGAGCACAGATTCTCCGAGCAAAGCATGATTTATTATTACATACTCTTTTCTGTCAAACTCACCCTACTGCATCTTCAAATCATTATGAAATCTATGCTCCTTGGAAATCGGCCAAAAATATAGATGCGCTGTGCGAAGGGTCTTTATATATTTACTGTATAAATCTGATTATACTTGTTTGGACTGTGTTGGTATGCAGATGATGGTGGAAGAATTCAGGATGCTTTGAGTAAGATTGTCGGGAGGTGAACTGTACCGCAGGTTTTTATAAACGGGAAACATCTTGGAGGCTCCGATGGTAATTTGTTTCTCTCTTCCGAACTGTGTGCTAACTTTACTTATATATTGTAATAAAGAAGTCTAGCAAAACCCACATCATTTGTATATTCACCTTCGTACATCAATCTTGGAAATGTGATTATTTTAGTTCAAATTCTTTCCAACACTTAATTTCTCTTAAAACTGTTTAACACTCAGTTTTCATACACTAGCTTCCAAGATTTTGACAGTTTTAGTCTCGCAAACCAACTTTCCTTCTTAGTGACTTGAGATAAAGAAAAAAGAAATTAAAAATCCAACTCACTTACAAATAACCGACTTGCCATCGAAAAAAAAAAGAATGGAATCAGAGAGAATTTCTGGCGCCGAGATCTCGGATTTCGAATCACCAATTAAGTTTGTGATTAATTTTTGGCGCCTGTTGATAAATGATCAGAAAATGAATGTTCAACTTACTTGATAATTGTTTCTTTGATTCTTCTGTAATCATTGCTAAATCTCTTCTTCTTTTTTTGGTGGTGGGGGCTGCAAAGCTCTACACCAGTTACTTACTGTGAAATAAGCGTTGAGAAAAAAAGACAAATCATCGAAGGAATATAATATTTTGGGAGAGGAGGGGTTGAGACCTGAGAGGAACTTGACAAATTGCTGGGAAGCACTGAAATGGGGTGAGCTCTTTTTGTTGATGGATATGGAAAAGATGGGGAGCGAATTTATGATCCCTTCAAGGGGAAGACTTGCCATAAGTGCAGGTCAGCAACACCTTGCTCTAATTATGCTGGATGTTTATGTATTACTTCTCTCAAGTGCCATGTATATGTATATAAGGTTCAGAATTCAGATATCAGATGCAGTCTAACATTAGTTCCCACTTTTGTGTGTGCGTAGCGTATCACACATAAAGGTGCAAGGAGCAGATTTGTTGTTTTACCGGTTACTCTGATTCTAAGTTTTCAACTTTCTAGGAAAATGGGAGATGTTAAGATCGAAATTACAAATCCACATTTTTTCACAAAATGTCTCCACATAACTTCAATTTGAATTTTCTATTTCTAGGAAGAGAACACTTCTGTGAGTTTCTTTTGTTTTTCTGTAACCAAATCTTGAAAAAACAGTTTTCTTGGAGGCTCTGTCTCCAACTTGCTGCATTATTATTGCTTTCTAGTTTTATTTGAGAATGTGTCACATCTTTTAATGTTTTTCTACTTGCTATGAGTTTGACTTGATATGCTGCTTATTTCTTATTTGGTGATATGTCGTAGGATTGTTTTGTTTTCATGGTGTATCTCATTGCAGGAAAAACAAAAAAACCTAAAAATATGCAGGCAAAAAACTCTTGGTCAGGGTACACAATGGTCCAGGGAAAGTTCTGTGGAGATTGCTTGTACATGAGGTATAACTGGGTATCAACTTGTAAATATTGCTTTTCAGAGATGAGAAAGGTGACTAGTACTAGCCTCTATATCGACATTGGGCCTCAGTCGACATCATCTTCCAGAGCTGCGGATAAGCTTGAGGTCGGAGGCATTGGTGCTTCCCGCGCCCTCCCACTCTGAGCTTCACTCAAGAAGATCCAGCCCAGGGGTCATTACCCTTCCGGTCACCGTAGGGCGGGCTCCCAGTCGGTCGCAGGGCCATCCGATTCTTCTGGTCCGGGCTCCCTCTCCGTTACAACAATATCCTCGGGAGAGATTGGTTATCGCCACCAAAACCGTCTGTTGGTCTACCACCTCACGTCAGATTCCCCCCGGTGGGCGTGCTCGGCGTCGAGGGACCAAGCGGCAAGCAAAGAATGCCCACGGCTCTCAACTCAAGATCTTGGCCTCGCCCCAGCATAGCAATTACCGAGCCCCGGAGGCCGACACCCCTGGATGACCCGACCGGGACCTCCAACTATCTGACGATGATCTCAAGGTACCACAAATCTGATGAGCCGGAGGATGCACCAAAAGCTGCATTCATCACCGACTTGGCGTCTTTGCGTACCAAAGATGCCCTTGGCCTCGAGAAGCGGGGCTACTTACCGGAGGATGGTGGATGCAACATTCAAAGACCACATCGGGAGATCGTCGAGGTCTCGTCGGCGACATAGTAGTCAAAAGTCGGAAGCGGAGGCTGCACAAGACGACCTCGACACCATCCTTCAACTCCTCAGGTGCGCCAACCTCAAACTCAACCCCAAAATGCGTTCATGGTAAGCAGGGAATTCTTGGGGTGTTGGGTTCGAAGGCTCAAGGCGAACCCCACCAAGGTAAAGGCGGTGCTTTCGACATGCAAGTGCCAAAACCATTCGCGAGGTCCACAAACTTACAGATGCTGGCCGCCTCGGTGGGTTCTCTCCGGGACTCTTAGAAGCGGCTCCTTCTTTAAAATCTTGAGGAGGGCCCTGGACTTGGCGTGGCGGAAGAGCACCACCTCGCCTTCACACGGTGAGGAGTACCGCCGACCTGCCCACCTTGACCGCCCCAAAAGAAGAACTCCTCTCCTTGTGCTTGGCGCCTCGGGACGAGGCAATCGATCTTGATGCAGTGCGGGACGGTCGGACTGACAGCGACTTCTATCTACTTCATCCGCCGAGCACTCAAAGGACCGGAGACAAAGTCGCCTGCCTTGAAAAGGTAGCAGTGGTGAATGCTAGCGGCGGCTCCGACCCTACTTTCGAATGCTCACTCCATCCAGTCTTGGACCGACCTACCCACGAGGCAAGTCTTGTCAAACACAGAATCATCACAGGACGAATAGCCAAGTGGGCCACTGGAGGTGGCGAGCACGATATCTCGTCTTCACAGCACCAAGCCATAAAAGGGCAAGCTACGATTTCTGGTAGAAGCCAGTTCTTGAGCTCGGTCGACCGCTAAGATTAGCTCCTCCACCGCCGCCACCTCGGTCATCCCAGCCCCTGCGGAGGGCGGACCCTCACCCACCGGATGGTTGCTGGCGGATGTGCGTGGGCGAGCCCAACTTGCTGCATTATTATTGCTTTCTAGTTTTATTTGAGAATGTGTCACATCTTTTAATGTTTTCTACTTGCTATGAGTTTGACTTGATATGCTGCTTATTTCTTATTTGGTGATATGTCGTAGGATTGTTTTGTTTTCATGGTGTATCTCATTGCAGGAAAAAACAAAAAAAACCCTAAAAAATATGCAGGCAAAAAAACTCTTGGTCAGGGTACACAATGGTCCAGGGAAAGTTCTGTGGAGATTGCTTGTACATGAGGTATAACTGGGTATCAACTTGTAAATATTGCTTTTCAGAGATGAGAAAGGTGACTAGTACTAGCCTAAGGATCATTGGGGGCGACCAAGTTCCAATTTGTGCCTCTGAAAATGAAGAGGTTTTACAGGTATGACAGCTTTTTAGTTTGTAATAGATCTAGGCGCTAAATAAACTTGCATATATAGACGAAAAAGTTAGAAAGATGAAGCCTTCATTGTGCAATTTGGAGATTTTTTATGAGTTGTTAAGCAGAACCTGCTTGATTTATTGGCACTTTCCTACCTCTATGTGCTATCTGACCTGACATTAACTCGTACAGTTTTATAGCAAAAATATGTGGCTCTATATCTTCCAAGAATCTTGGTGACACACTGGTAATGGCTCCTATATGATAACCATATGCATCGTTTCCTGAGAGAGTTGTGGTGGTTCTGGTAATACAAATTCTTCTGATATTTCCTCCAAGAAAATTAACTCACCTCAAGTAAATTAACTCTTCATCATTATGTTCTTTTTTCTCAACATGTCTAAAATTATATGTTTTCTATTGATTAGGGAACATTGGATTCTTACAGTAGTTGATCCTCATGGAGAAACGATTTATCTTCTTGACCCTCTTAATCATCGCATTCGTGATGATAACTGGAAAAATATTGTCAACACGTAAGATTGACTCACTTTAATTCCTTCTTTTCTTTTCGTGATTAGGAAATTATTTGATTCACTTTGATTAGTTTTGACCTCAATATGCTAAATGTGGAAATATTAATATCAGTCTATGTTGTACGCATTCTTTGAAATATTGTACCAAGGATTCCCACGTAAATGCATAAGTAGGCAAAGTTCACATTTACAATCTTCTATGCTCTGTACAACTTATTAAAATAAGCCTCACTGATTTTATTGACTCTGTTTTAGCCCTTGGCATCATTTAAGTATTCGAATTTGCCCATTTACTTCTAACTAGACATTCCTAAGAATGGCGGTATAGTTTGCCAATTTTGATATGCGGTGGAACATTTAGTCATAAATGCTTGTATCAAATGTTACTATATATTTGCATTTACTTGTATCTAACTACTATTAATTGTTTGAAGGGCAATTTTTATGTTTAATACAAAATTGGAGAAAAGAGGGAAGAAACAACCAACTTGGGAAATTGTAAAGGTATTTTCATTTATCAAATCACGTTTGTTTTCTTTTCTATGTTGGATTTCATATACATCTACATGTTGCTAATATTTGATATTTTAAAAAGTGTCCGGACAACCCGATTCCAAGCAATGCGGGTTCTTTGTACTACGTTTCATGAAAGATATAACTGAAGAAGTTATGAAGAGTGGTTCCATTTCTTTACGTTCACATGTAAGATAAACATTTCATTTATGTTCTTATTGGGTAAAAAATCTTTAATATAATCATTTTTTTCATACAAGAGTACTAATATTCTATTTTTGAATTTGATCGATCTTAATTTCGTAAGGGAAATAAATGCGCAAGAACACCAAGGATTTACGTGGTTCGATCTATGAATAAGATCTCGTCCACGGGAGAGAGAGAGTATTCGTGTATTGAATGTGTGAAGCGATTACAAAGAGTGTGAATGATTTATTTAGTCTAATCTAGCCTCTGTTTATACACAATTATTTGACCTAGATCTTAAATCCGAGGTCTTCTCTAAATAGGATTCGAGATCTAGGATAGGATCTTAATCCTATCCCTTCTCGAACTAGGATTCATTTAGATATGGCCGAGCCTTCTGCGTTCCCACTGGTTTTAGGGGTCTTCTTGGGCCGAACTTGTCCAGGCCGAGCTTGGCGTCGACTTTACATGTATTGGGCACGATGCTTGGGCTGGCGGTTGGGCCATATCCTATCACAGCCCAAAAAAAAAGACGCAGCGAGTCGTATTGGTTTTTGGGTTGTTTATGCCGGTAGGGCGCGAGCGATCTGACTTGGTATGTGTCAATGTTTCCGAAGTCATATGCCACGTTTGCAGAGGCATCTGCCGAGGTTGTGCGCTGTTACTATCTCTTGCCGAGGCGTTAAGTCGAGGTTTTATTCGGCTTCACGGCGGGCGTTAAGCGAGGTCTTCAGTGGCCTCTTCTGACGAGGCGTTAAGCCGAGGTCCTCTGACTGACTTTACCTACGAGGCGTTTAACCTAGGTCTGCTGTCTGGCTTCACCTGACGAGGCGTTAAGCCGAGGTCTCCTGGTGGCCTCTCCTGACGAGGCGTTAAGCCGAGGTCTTCTGTCTGGCGTCACCTGACGAGGCGTTAAGCCGAGGCCGAACACGGGATTTTTCTGCCGTCGTTGAGTACAGGACACAGGATACGCATTTAATGCGCATTTAATGCGGCAGCGGTTGGATTCCCGATAAAGCGTATAATGGGGGAATATCTTCCTTGATACGCCATTTCTCATATCACTTTTGCTATTTCAAAATTTCAGACTTTCAAACTTCTGAAAAAAAAACGTATAACCGTCGCCATTGTTGTCCCGGAGTTCATCACCATCATCCTCGAAAAAACCAAAAGTAAGTTATGGCTTCTTCTTCTAAATCTTACGAGCTTCGTGTTATTATATGTGCCACCGTCGGATTCGCGGCGGTTTTGCATCTCCCCTTCGGGATTTTGGTAAAGTGTCTTTTTTTCTTCCATCTTAACAACCTCCGATGTAAAGGAGATTGTCTCGCAATACTATATTTACGATATTATTTATGTTGCCCCGTCCAGGAGCATAGGGCTTGTGCCCTCCCAAGGGTTTCATCACCGTGTCTGAAGACGACCTCCGGCTGGTCTTCGTGTTCCTATCCTCGTGTATATGTCGAACTTCAACGGATGTTGGCATATCACTTATAACTTACGCCAAATTCTTTCCGGCATCTGGTGGGCCTAGGTGTCTATGCCTATCGGCACAATTTTCCTTTCACTTTGGGGCTTGTTCTCCGTTTTTTGCAACTGAAGGGTGGTTCGGGGTGGTATTATTTATCACCCCGTCGTAAATTCAAAGCGAAGATAAAGTTGAAGATCTCGAACTGGCAGAAGAAGTTTTTCTTTTGTCAGTTCGAGGGATCTCTTGAGTTTACATGGCGATCGGAGAAGATCGCCGATGTGGTGGTTGATGAGATTGACGGTGGCTTGGAGGAGGCACTGGACAAAGTAGGTCTCGTGGATGAGGCCTTTACCGAGGCCGAGCTTGCAGCTGCGGGGCTTAGCCCTTATGATCCTGCAGTGAAGGGTGAGGCCCCTCCTTCTCTTCTGTCTTTTGTTGCATGATTATCCGTGTGTGTATGCCTGACTTCTTGTATTTTTTCTTTTTGCAGTGAACTTGATCAGGGATAAGAAGAAGAAGAGGAAGGAGTCGAGCGCCGGTGTCGAGCTCCCCTCCTCTATTTTGAAGGATGTCGAGCTCCCTTCCTCGATTTTGAAGGATGTCGAGCATATGCCTGAAGCGAGTGAGGAGGCTTCGAAGTCGCCTGAGTCGCAGCCTCTTAAGCGTTTTAAGAGGTTAAAGCGTGCTATCCCTGAGGCCGCGGTTGCCGCCGACCCGGAATGTGCCGTTGTTGGCACTCAGCGAGCTCCCCCTATCTTTCCCGAGGTAGCGTACTTATTCTTATGCCTTGTAGTAGTATAAAAATTTATTCTTCCGACTGATGGGATTACGTATAGGGGTTGCGGTCGTATCGGCGAGTGGCCAAGATGTGCACCGGATGGCCCAGATGTCCGGTCTCATAACGGACTTCTTGAAAGGTGCTGTTAGCCAGTTTGACGGGGTGGCCCGGTATGCTCAGGAAGTGGAGGAGGAGAAGACTCTCCTCGTCCAAGAGATTAGCGAGGCCGAGGCAAAGCTCCGGGACCTCGTCAAACAGAAGGCGGCGGATACAGCGGCTGTCGAGGCGGCGAAGGCGGCCGAGGCGATGGAGGCGGCAAGGGCTAGGGCGGCGGAAGCCGCGGCGGAGGCCGAAGTCGCCTTAATGAAGGCAGAGTTGGAGGAGGCTCGGCGTCGGGAGGCCGAGGTGGCGAGCTCGCAGGGGGAGATGCTTCGGGCATTTGCGGAGAGGCTATTCCTGTCTGGGGGCTTCTCCGGGATGGTCGGTGATGCGGCCGAGGTCCTCAATAAGCGCGCCGTCTCAGATGCAATCGAAGAAGTCGCCGAGGACTACCGGTGGATAAATCAGTATGGGTATTAGGAGATAGAGGATGATGTCTGAGGTGGGCTATTTCGATGTCCTTGTCCGCGGCTGAAGGAGCTTCCGTGTTGAGAACTGAATTCATCTTGATTCTGGCGATCGCGAGTCTGCTCGCTTTGCCCTGGATCGAGATCCCCTGACCGACGCTCTAATGGCTGATCTTGCAAAGGGGTCGGGAGGCACCGCTGGGGTTCGAAGGCGGCGAGGCTCGGCGGTTCTGAGGAGGCGGGCCGAACTAGCCACAGTTAGGGCGGGAGAGGCCGAGGCTTTGCAGGCTCCGGAGGCTGTTGAGGTGGACAGGCCCGAAGCTTCGGAGGGGTCGGTTGATCCCCCCCTTCTTTCTTTTTTTTTTTTTTTTTTTTGAATGTAAATGTACCTTTGGTTTACGCCTAAGGGCATATTAATAAAATCACAAGTTTATGTGAAGACACTTATCTTTTATTCGGTTGTCTTTGAAATGCATGATCTTCTCCTTGGTTGAATCGAATTGAAGACTTGTCGCGGGCTCTGGAATTAAAGAGGTTGAACTCCTCCATATAAAGGGACAGTGGGCCATGTGCGGTGGTCGATATTAAGCATAGAGCTGCCCGGAGGCTGTGACGAGCTCCGTGCTCGTCTTTGCAATTGGAGGAGTCGTTCGAGGTCGCCATGAGGAAAGGCTAAATTAATAGGCGAGGAGCATGCCGAGTGCGAGGAGGTCATCCATCGAAATGGTGGGATGACTATCCGGAAGTTGAAGCCAGGTTGTCGAGGCTGCGCCCGTTGTCGCGAGTACCGGCGTGAATATGGTCGGACTTCACGGCAATTCACGGGCGATCTGCTGAATTAAAAGGCTCGGAGGCATATCTGAGACCGTCGTTGCTCGACAACCACAGCTCGAAGAAGCTGCTTGACGGGATCGAGGCCTCTTCTTCACGGGGCTTCCGGTCTACAATAAATGCTCCGAATTTTGACGATCCGCGTGGATAGCTCGAGAGGCTCGCTATGGCCCTCGAGCGACGTGGATCCTCAAGGGGTCGGCCGGGCGTCATCGAGTGGCGAGGTCGATCTAGCGAGCTCTATCGTCGAGTGGCCGAGTCGGTGGCGGCAGCTCATAGTGTAGACCGAGGCGAGGTAGAGGTAGGATTAGTATAGATGGTGTTGAATCCCAATTTTCTAGGGATTGGCTCGGTTTTCCCGGTCTCCTCCGCCTCGTAATATGTAATCTGCATAACTTATTTTTGAAATAAGAAAGATTTATTTGCTTCAGATTGACTTTATATTGAACAAAAGTACTATATGAAGGAGTTAGTCCTTGTAGAGTTCCGTCTTGAAAAGAATCCGTTCGCATGAAGGGTAGTTAGTCTGCAGAGTTCCGTCTTGAAGGAATCCGTTCTCATGAAGGGTAGCTCGTCCTTGTAGAGTTCCGTCTTGAAATTAATGATTTTTGCCGAGGTCGTCGGGAGGGTGGTCCCTTATTTAGTCTACATAGAGTACCGTCTTGAAATAAGCGAAGTAATCTGATCTCGTATGTAGGAATGGTTCTTGTTTTTGCGAGGTTATCGGGAAGGGTGGTCCCTTATTTAAGTCTACATAGAGTACCGTCTTGAAATAAGCGAAGGTAATCGATCTCGTATGTAGGAATGGTTCTGTTTTTGCCAAGGTTATCGGGAGGGTGGTCCCTTATTTCGTCTACATAGAGTCTGTCTTGAAATAAGCGAAGGTAATCGATCTCGTATGTAGGAATGGTTCTGTTTTTTGCGAGGTTATCGGGAGGGTGGTCCCTTATTTCGTCTACATAGAGTACACGTCTTGAGATAAGCGAAGGTAATCGATCTCGTATGTAGGAATGGTTCTGTTTTCGCGAGGTCATCGGGAGGGTGGTCCCTTTACAGCGTTTAAATTCATCTTCGTATGAAACGAAGGTGTCGACCTCCGTCGAGGGAATTTGTCCTCCGTAGAGGTATAGAATAATGGTGAAGATTAATTATGCATTAGTGACAAATAAAACATGCACAAAAATAAAATTTTATTGATAAAAGGCGACGTAACAAAGTAAGACTCGGACTCGATTAAGCAGACTCGAAAACACGACCGAACAAGACTCGACCTTTGACACTTATGCATAATATCTCTTGGATGAATGATGTGCCATGCGTTGGGTAATTGCTCACGGACAATTGGGCGAGCTTATAGGCCCTTTGCCGAGGACTTCGTCGACCGTGGGTCCTTCCCATGTGGCTTCCACTTGCCGAGCTGCAGCTTTGTTGACTTCATTATTTCGGAGTGAGGTCGCCCACTTGGAATTGTCGGGTTTAACACGCTGGTTGTAATACCGAGCTACTTGTTTCTTGTGCGAGCTTCCTCGATGTAGGGAGGTCTCTTTTTCTTCGAGTAGATCCGGATCAGCTCGTAGATTTTCCTCATTGCTTGGTGAGAAGTCGATGATGCGGGACTCGATACTCCAATTTACATCGGGATCACTGCTTGGTTCCATACATCAAACGTAGGGCGTTTCTCCTTCGAGGTCCTAGGTGTTGTTCGGTATGACCATAAGACACATGGTAAATTTTCCACCCAGGCCCTTAGCTCGGTCGAGGCAGTCTTGATCCCTTCACGATGGTCTGTTGGTGACCTCGGTCCGACCATTTGCTTGAGGATGGGCCACCGGGTGAATTTTGTTGGATCCAAGCTCTTAACACCACTCTCTGAATGTCTTATCGGTGAATTGTGTTCCGTTGTCCGAAAGGAGGATATGAGGGATGCCGAGCGACACACTATGTTCTTCCGCACGAAGTTGAGGCGTTCTTGCTCGTGATTTTGCGAGGCTCGGCTTCCACCCACTTCGTGAAGTAGTCAATCGTAACAATTAGGAATTGGAGCTGTCACGGTGCTTTACAAAGGGGCCCACGATGTCGATCCCCATTGCATAAGCGGCGAGGGCTCAGTATGGAGGTGAGGTCGGTGCGGTAACCTCGATGCGTTCCGTGGAGTTGACACTTGGACACTTTTTCACAAGGTCGATTGAGTCTGGAACATCATTGGCGATAGTATCCACGTCTCACGACTTTTTCGACAAGGCTCGGGGTCCGATGTGACTTCGCATGATCCTTCATACACTTCTCACGAACGTAATCAGCTCGGTTCGGACCCAAGCACCTTAAGAGAGGTGGAGATATGACTTTCAGTATAGGACTCCTGCTTAATTGTATATCGCATAGATTTGTTCGGGATCCTTCTAGCTTTCGACTTGTCGTGGGGCGATTCGCCATTCTCCGGTACTCTCGAATGGGAGTCATCCATTGGGTTCTTCATCCGAGACTACGTTGACCTCGGCTCCGTCATTGGTATCGTCTATGCTTACGCTTTGGACTTCTTCTCTTGGCGGGCTCGTTGATGGCGAGGCCAATTTACTTAAGATGTCATTTCATTTGTTTTGCTCCCTTGGGATCGAACTATCTGAAAGTATGAGAAAATCCGTTGCGGGCTTTTGCTTTTCAAGGTATTTCTTCATCCTGTCGCTTTTTGCTTCGTATTTCCCCAACATTTGGCTTACTACGACACGAGAATCCTTTGTGAACTTGCGGCTCGTATTTGGAGATTTTGAGCTAGGCGAAGCCTGCGATCAAGGCTTCATACTCTACTTCGTTGTTCGTATTTTGAATGTGAACCGGTGAGTAGGTGATCTCTTGCCATCCGGGCCTAGGAGTAAGATTCGTGCTCCGCTACCCGTTTTCCCCGAAGCCCCGTCAACGTAGAGTTGCCAGCACTCCTTTGGTATTTCATCCATTGGTTCGGCTTCGGCATCGTCTGATACGGACTCAGTGGGCTTCGGTTTCTCGACGAAGTTAGCCTCGGCAAGGAAATCCGCTAGGGCTTGACCTTTGATGGCCTGGCGGGGGCAGAAGGATATATCGTGCTCGCCCAGTTCGATTGCCCATTTCGCGATTCTCCCTGAGGCTTCGGGCTTCGTCAATACTTGCCGAAGTGGGTAGTCGGTGAGGACTTGTATGGGATGTGCATGGAAGTATGGACGTAGTCTCCTCGCGGCGTTTACCAATGCTAAGGCAAGCTTCTCCAAGGGCTGATACCTCGTTTCCGGGCCTTTTAGTGCTCGGCTGATGAAATACACCGGGAGCTGACGTCCTTCCTCTCGTACCAAGACTGCACTTATGGATTCGTCGGGCGGCGAGGTAGAGGAAAAGGACCTCTCCCTCTTTTGGGACGGATAGAGTGGGGAGTTTGGCGAGGTAGCTCTTGAGATCTTCAAAGGCGGACTTGTGCACATCATCCCATGAGAATTTCGGGGCCTTTTTGAGTATCTTGAAGAAGGGTAGTAGCTGTTTATCATGACTTTTGAAAGAAAGGCTCAATCTTGACTATCTGACTGTCGACTTGTGTACGTCATGGATGGTCTTTGGCATGTTCATTTCCAAAATGGTTTGGACCTTGGACGGGTTGGCTTTTAGCCCTTCTTGTGAAACCCAGCACCCTAAGAACTTTCCAGACCGGACTGCAAACGTGCACTACAGGGGTTCGATTTGAGTTAATTTTTCTGAGAAGGCGAGGGGCGATCCGGAGGTCGGCAACACATGCGGCTTCCTCCTTGCTTTTGACGACGATGTCGTCTACGTATACCTCCACATTCTGACCTATGTAGGGCTTAAATATTTTGTCCACCATCCTTTGATAGGTGGCCCCTGCATTCTTGAGGCCGAATGGCATCTTTTTATACGCAAACTCTCAAGTCGGTAATGAAGGCTGTCTTGGCAGCGTCTTCGTCGTCCATCGGGACTTGGTGATACCCTGTATAAGTCCAAGAAATCAAGACTTCAGTATCCGACCAGTAGCGTCGACCTTCTTGTCAATGTTGGGAAGGGTTAGCAATCCTTTGGGCAATATTTGTTGAGGTCGGTGTAGTCGATACACATTCGCCATCCCTCCTCCTTTCTTCACCATCACGGGTTGGCTATCCAGGTTGGATATTTGACCTCGAGCAGTGTCACGAGCTTTTAACGGTGGTTCACCTCGTCGTGAATGACTTGGTTCCGTTCGGCCGCAAAATTCTTTATACATCCGAACTTGTTTTATGTTCGGTCGATGTTGAGCGGTGGTGATGATACTTGGTGAGACTCCGGTCATGTCGGGGAGACCAAGCAAACACATCTCGAAATTCCGTAGGAGTTGGATGATCGATTCTTTATTTGGTGCCTTGGTGAGACCAACTTTGGCGACCTTTAAGGGCTCAACTTCGTACAATCGACCTCTTCCGCTTTGGTTGTCGGGGTGTACTTCTTGACTCCAACTCCTCGGGTTCCTTTAATTGCTATGCCTATGGGTCTTTGGACCGAGGTCCCCTGCACCTGTAAAGCAACCCGCATACATTCTTTGGCTTGCTTTTGATCACCTCGGATCACGGTTGTTCCCTTGTGGTGGGTATCTTCATTATCGGTGGTACGTTGAGCATACCGCCCTTACAGCGTTCAGCCAATCTCGCCCTAGTATGATGTTATATGGCGAGTGGGCCTTCACTACGAAGAATTGCACCACCTTGGTGGAGCTCGTTGGTGACTTCCCCACCGTGACGGGTAGCTCTATTATCCCTTCCGGGCGCGTCTCTTCTTGGACGAAGCTTCGGAGTGGCAGCGGCGCTTGTGCGAGGCGCGCTTCTTCTATCCCTAGCTTGTCAAAACATTCCTTGAAAAGGATGCTTACCGACGCGCCGCTATCAATGTACACGCGTTTCACCAACTTATTCGCGACCACTGCATGGATCACCAGCGCATCCTGGTGGGGTACTATTGCGGGTACGGGGTCGTCCTCGGAGAAGGTGATCGCCTCGTCCTTTCGAACCTCTTGTTGTTAGGCTCATTGGTTCTAGGACTTGAACTTGGCCTTGAGGAGGACTTCGTGACTCCACGGGGGAGCCCCGTAATAGTGGAGATCACCCCGTCATATTGGGACTCGTCGTCTCCTTCCTCATCGATGTCGCGCTTCGCTTTTTTGTGGGGGGCGCAATTCCCCTCTTCCTTTGCTTTCTCTTCTCTTCTCTCTGGTCGGCTTGGCGACCCTGTATTTGGTACTTCTTCAGGGGTCCATCCTGAACCAACATCTCTATCTCTCCCATGAGTTCTTTGCACTCTTCGATGTCGTGCCCATAGTCTCCATGGAATGAGCAATACTTATCCCTGGTTCGGCGCCTCTTTCCTCCTGTCATCGGTCGAGGCTTCTCGAACAGGTTCATATGGAGTGCGTATATTTCTGCCCTCGGCTTCGTCAACGGGGTGTATTGAGGTCGCTCCGAGGTGTCACGCGGACCGAGCCTGGACCTTATAGGGCGATGTAATCTTTCCAAGGCGCTTCGCCGGCCTTGGTTCCGATCTCCCCTTCCTTCATCTCTTCTTCCTTTTTCCGAGGGCTCTGCCTTATCGCCGCAGCTTTTTTCTTATCAGCCTCGTCCGCTTTGGCGAACCGATTGGCTATCGCCACACTTCTCGCAGCGATCGGGGTTCGTGCCAGATCTCTCGGTATAAGGCCCCGGCAAGATGCCGTTTTGGAAGGCGAGATGACTAACAGTCGTTCACGTCTTGACCTTCAAACATTCCTTGTTAAACCTCGTCATGAAGTCACCGATGGACTCGTTCGGCTTTGCCTTATGGTGAGGAGGTGTGCCGACGACGTTTGACTCCGTCTTACGGAAGAACCTTCGATGGAAGGCTGCCATCGGTCGCGATAGAGCCGATGCTTCCGTAAGCGGGCCGTCGAACCACATGCGGGCGTTGTCGACGGTAACTCGGGAAGAGTTTACACATATGAACCGGTGAGGCGTTGGTTGATCATTTTGTATTGGGCTGCGAGAGAAAGTTACGTGGATCCTCGATCCGTCATAGGGGCGATGCTTGGTACCGTATTTATCCGGGGCGAAGTGTTGAGTATCCGGTTTGAGAGCGGGTGACTATTTTCCGTACCCATCGAAGCCGTCCTCGGAGATTGGGACGGAGTTCGACGATCGAACTTCGTTTTGGTGACTCGGACCGACCTCCGGCGGCCATGATGCCTTTTCCGCTGCTCGTTCCTTGGAGAGCGGGGCGGAGTTCGCTGATCGGACTCGTTCTGGCGATCGGGGCGGCTTCGTGGCGGTCACGACGTCCTCTCCCGTGTCGCTCGTTCCTTGTGCGGTCGGTTTGGGACCCGACCTCTCGTTGTGATGCCTCGTACCTAGATGAGGTTTCGGCGTTTCTGTCTTCGGGACGTGGCCGACCACGTGCTTCACCGTCTACCGGAGAAAGCTCTCCTTATTTTCTCGAAACCCCGACAGCGTCGTCGAGGTTTACTTGCGGGCCGGAGGTTCCCTCGATTGTTCTGCGATTTCCTTCGCTATGGTATTCTGCCTCCTGCAGGGCGGGGTGTCCGTGCTCGTCGAGACTTTGGACATATCCTTCAGAGGTTTCTTCTCTGATTGGGCTCTTCCCGAGCTAAGCTCGGCGTTCCCTCTCGCCGTCAGCGTTGTTGTTGCGGCGACGGTCCTGGATGCATGACTTCTGGTGCACCTGGTCACGATTATTTCCACATAAACGGTGGTTGATCGAAAACACAAAATTTTGTTTCCCACGATGGCGCCATGATCGATCTTAATTTCGTAAGGGAAATAAATGCACAAGAACACCAAGTTTTACGTGGTTCGATCTATGAATAAGATCTCGTCCACGGGAGAGAGTATTCGTGTATTGAATGTGTAAGCGATTACAAAGAGTGTGAATGATCTATTTCGTATAATCTAGCCTCTATTTATACACAATTATTTAGACCTAGATCTTAAATCCGAGGTCTTCTAAATAGGATTCGAGATCTAGGATAGGATCTTAATCCTATCCTTCTCGAACTAGGATTCATTTAGATATGGCCGAGCCTGCGTTCTCACCGGTTTTAGGGGTCTTCTTGGGCGAACTTGTCGGGCCGAGCTTGGCGTCGACTTTACATATTGGGCACGATGCTTGGGCCGCGGTTGGGCCATATCTATCGAATTGTTACTAGTTTCAAAATCAGTCTTACTCTCAAGTGGACATTGATGAAGTTCGTGTTGAATGGGCAAATCTCATGCTTCTTCACATATAGTATTGTGATGTTTTAGTTATAAGTTATTGATCTTTTGAATTATTTTGTACTGTGATATGGGGGATACGTTCTTATTGTTTTATTATGTGATGTGCCAGTATTTTTGTTTAGTGATTTTGTAGCAATAACGAAAACAGATTGTATATTTTTGTATAGTGATTTTGAATGTAATGAAAGTAAGTATATTTTAATCTCATTTGCTATTAGATTGCACGTTATTAATTGTACAGGTTTTAAACAAAGAAATTAACTACGGTTGAAATTGAAAACCGTAGTACATAAGATATATTGACTACAGTTTGATAAGTCAACCGTAGTCGTTATGCTAAATTGACTACGGTTGTAATAGAAAAAGCGTAGTATATAAAATATAAAATTTGACATAAAAACCGTAGTAAATTTGGCATTAAAACCGTAGTAAAATATATAGACTACGCATAAAACTCGTAGTGTATATGAAATTTAGTATAGTCTGAAGTAGGTATAGACTACGCTTAAAAAGCGTGTGCAAAATTAATTGTAGTCTATCGGTGTAGACTACGCTTAAAAAGCATAGTGTATGTGTGGAAAGTGTAGTCTATAGTCGGTATAGACTACGCTTAAAAAGCGTAGTGTATGTGCAAAATTAATTGTAGTCTATCGGTATAGACTACGCTTAAAAAGTGTAGTATATGCGCGCCTAGCTTTCTCTACACAACTTTTCTCTACGGTCCAAAACGCACATAATTATGTATAACATATAGGAGCAATGTTACCTTACTTACATAGTGTTAGATAATCTATATCACCTTCTTTTTCACTTCTCTTGTTTTACATTTTTGTTTTTTATCGACAACTTCGTTTTTTCCTACTGTCCTACTACTTTGACTATAACTAGAAGCCACTGCTAGGTTTCGATTTACGAATTAGTATGTGAATCTGATTTGGATTTAATCTTCTCAACATATATAAGTTTGTGAAATTATTAATATTTATTTACATTTCTGTATTTATTGAACATATAACATGCATGATCTTCAATTAATTTGCAAATTTATGCACATAGAATATTTCAAAACTACAAGAAAGATATTCGAATTCAAAATTTCAGGGCTGACATGATTTTTTTTTAGATAAATCCACATTAATGTATAGGGGTGTAATCGAACCGAACTAAGCCGAACACCATCGTGCTCAAGCTTGGTTTGTTTAGTATCGAGTCGAGTCTCGAGTTTTATTTATCGAATATTTCGAGCTCACGAGCTTATTCGAGCTTTAATCGAACCCAAACAAATTTTCTAAATTTAGATATATGTTTAGAATATTGATTATTTTATTTTAAAAATAAATTATTTTATCCACAACAACATAATATATTTATTGATTTCTTATAACAAATAAAAATAGTTAGAGATTTAACACACTAATTACTAACTATAGAAAGAAAATAATTATATCTAGTTAATAATTTTATATTTTCAAAGTAAATCAGTTAACGAACTTGTTCACGAGCTAACGAACCGAATACTATCATGCTCAATCTTGGTTTGTTTAGTAACGAGCTTCACTAAACAATCTCAAACGAACTTTTATCTAGTCGAGTTCTGAATAGCTTGACTCATTTATAGCTCTATTAATGTAGATGTCCCACAAGCCTACAAAGTTTGACAAAGCTTGTGGATATACAATTGTTGCATTTATTGCAACAAAGTGTTGAAAGAAAAGTGATAACATGCAGTACACTTTCATTAATTCCACAATTATTACTGAATACTTTTGGAGCACAGTCTACCAATCTTTTCAGCATTTGTGGTTGGAAAGAAGAAAATTGCAGCTCATCTCCCCTACAAATCGAGCTGTAAATTCTGTCGATGCAAAATTTGTAAGAGTTGTGATATCAGTACAACTAGTGAGACAAAACAAGAGAGTTTGGTGAGTACATTTTGAGAGAAGAGTGGTGAGGAAAAATCATAAGATTTTTCATCTCTCTTAAAATTGTAGTTCAGTCCTGATGGAGTCCGAAGTTCGTTGGCTCAGGATCCTGTTCAAGTTCCCATTGGGCCGATCACACGAGCTAGAGCCAAGAAGTTCAAGGATGTCCTGCATGGATTAGTTCAAGAAGTTTGGGCTCAAGAGTTGTCCAAGAAGCCCATTGGAGATAGCGGTCCAACCAGTCCACGAGCGGTCAATTTAATTATGACGAATGAGCCTGATTTTGAAGACTTTTAGTATCATATTCTATGGCATAGTGGGCCACGTTTTTTTATAAGTATTTTCGCAGCCCATTTAGGATTTATTTCCTTTTACAATAGATATTAGATTATCTAGTTTCCTAGTTTATTTGGGTCTCTTCTTTTTAAATTAGTTCCTTCTAGGAATTGTTTACTTCTTTGATAAGGATTAGAGTCTTTATTTGATAAGGATTAGAGTTCAATTTTCAGTCTATATAAAGGTTTGTAGGGGACGAAAATTTTCAGCTTTGATTTCAATAAAAATATATTGGTGAGTTTTATTCTCTCTTCAAGAGATCTTCGAATTTCTTGTGTTTTGCCAAGTAATTCAATATCGACTTATCAAGCGGATATCCACCCCGTTTGTGGCGTCTTTCATCGCTCCCATGTTGTTGATGTGAGTTGCTCTTTGGGTCGTAGGGGTCAAGTATTGCATGCAGTTCTTAGAGGGTCGACTTCAAGGGTATTGGAGTATCCATCCTATATGTTCATCGTTTGTTTTCGCGTATGATTTTGGGCTACGTATTCGCGTCAATTTCCAACTGATTGGCGAGGATCGTATCATTTGGTATCAGAGCCTTGCCCCGAGCGAGGTCGTGTCTTCCGTGTCAGGTTATTTATTTTTCTGTCTGTGTCTTCTTCGTTGTTTTTTTTCTTTCGTTTTCGTGTTTAAATACCATCCATATTGTCTGAGTCCTATCCATCGTGTTCAGTCGGTGATCATCATATATATTCTGATCATCATAGATTTTTGTCCTTGTTAGATCCTCCCAAATAGATCAATCATATACGCCTCATTAGGGATCAAAAATTTACATTCTCTTTATTTGTTTGAGATCAAAATTTATCCTGATCATCCAAAGTCCTAATTTCCCAGTCGTTGTGTAATATCCCGCAGTTTTAAAGCTAATTTGCGATAATAAAAATCGCTAATTATGGTTTTATTCCGGTAATCGAAATAGTGAATTATTGAAGCTTAATTTCGACTATCCTTTATACGAGGATTCTTATATCATATTCATTAATGATTAGTGAATTAAGGAATATAGTTTATATTATTCCTTCGAAAGTATTATTCTAACATCGATAAAATTTCGATAGTTAGTCTTACGATATTTTTAAGTGACGAAGCTTAGAAATTTAAATTCCTTATTATTAAAGGAATGGATAAAGTGTCTGCAATTTCATTATGAACAATTTAGAGGCAATTCGATTAATATCGTATTGAGACGATTAGAACGTCGACGTTTAGAGATGAATCAAAAACTCAGTCTAACAATTAAGGAATTATGTTTTATTAATTCTTATGATTATTTTATGCAATAAGAGCATTATTTTTATATAATGCATCATTAAAATAATGCTAGAGAATTAAGGAACAATTAAGGGATAATTGTTTCCTATTTTCGAAAGTTTGTTCGAAAATAATAAGTTTATGACATGGGATTATTTTAATAATTTTTCCTATGATTTGTTATATCATCTAGGACATATATTATGTCATATATCTATTAATTGCAAGAAAATAAAATGTGTAGCAATTATGTTATGAGGGTGTCGAAAATTGCATTATTAAGTGATAAGTGAATTAAATCCTTATCTTTTGATGATCCTATGAATTAATTATTATAGTGAGACATTATTATTGTATAAGATAAGGTATATTATGATTTATACAAGTGGGAGGCCACTTGTAGGCAAAAGTGCCGAAAATATTGACTTTAGAAGCTAATATTATGATCCTATTAATGAGATGATATAATTATAATGCTAGGATATTTTTAAAGTGATAATATAGAGTAAGTTAGCAATTTGAACAAGTAACTATGGAATTTGTTTGGTAGTAGGCGAAATGTTAGAAAAATTAAGTGTGAACATGTTGAAAATATCATATGTATATTTTTGACTTTTCAAAGTTGATTTTTCCTAAAGTATTATCATTGGATTATACATGATAATGACACATATGATTCATTAAATACTAGTATAAGACAAAATGAAATTCTCTTCCATTTTTGAAATAGCCGTAGCTTATACATACCATGAATAAGTGTTGATTTTTCTTCTTTTTCGAAAAAGATAGGAAATGAGAATGACTTGCATTGATTATTGTATAATATGATGTATTAAGATTTAATTAAGTAAATTTTTTATCTTACACCTCCTAGTTGGCCGAAACACTCATAGATAAAAACCAAGACTTATGCAAATTGTTGGAAATAATGTCAATAAAGGTGGCATACACTAATTACGAAAAGATGACTTGATAATGTATAATGAGATAGGATAAAATCCTTGTTCCCTAGTGCCACTAGGTGGCCGAAAACTTTGACATTTTGTAACAAGTAATTATGTGATTTAATTAGATATTTTATGTACACTTGGTAAAAGTCTATAAATATGGCATAAGGTCCAAATTTCCTCCATTTTGCTTCCTTAGTACCGAAAATGTTAGAGAAAAATTGAGGGAGAGTTCATCACATTCTTTCCCAAAACTTTAGATAGAAAAACGTTGCCGCCGGTAATCGACTCCGATTAAAAGGTTAGAAACGTTACGAGCTTTGTTTACATGTTAAAATTTTTAAATTCAATCCATAAGATCTTATGTTATGAGCTTATATTATTTATGACAATTTTAGCAAAGTATGTTCATATGCTAAGATGTTTAGGAATTATGTTTTTATGATATTTCTAAGCATATGTTATGAAAATAATACAAAGATAAGCATGTACTAAAATATTATGTTAATACCGAAAATAAACATGAATTACATGGTGATGAACATAAATTTTAATTGTTGTTTTGAGCATGAAATAATGATAGTTGTTAATGTTTAAGCTTCTATGATTTTATGTGGAATTTTTGGAAAAACTTTGTACATGTTCTCATAAATTTTGAAAATTACAAGATGAGTATATGTTGAGATATAGTTCATGATTAAATGATATTATAGCATATTAATGATATGGATTCATAATATAAGGTTATATGAATTTATTGAAATTAAAGAAATTATTTTGGACCTAAGTCATATTTTCGAAAATATGTACCTAGGGTATCTTGATGAATAATTCACATATGATGAAAATTATGTTATAGTGATAATATATGGTGATGATTATGTGCTATATGATTAAATTGGAATTTTTGAAAAATGGTTACTATATTTCTTAAAAATACCGAAAAGTATATAGTGAAAGTAAGTGATGTAAAATTTTTTATATGATCAATATAATTACATATTATTGATCCCATGAGAATATAGTGTGATATGTGAATTTTTAGGAACTATTGCACAAGTTATACTTATTAACCCATAAGTACCGAAAATGCATAAGTGTGGGTTTTAATGATTTAAATTTATTTTACCAAGTATAATCACACAATATGTTCTAAAAATATGTTTTAGACATACTATGAATTTATGTGATTTTTAAAAATAAGATATGTTATGCTTACGTCGAAATATTTTATTAAGTGACGTAAGGTTGAAAAGTAAAGTGCTATGTGTGAATTGAATCCTACTTATGCGAATTATTAAGCATGATTGTTGAAAAACGTGAAAAATCGAGGCTTATGATAGTAGGATTGAAAATCGATTAAAAATCGATTTATAAGAAAGCTTATTAATATATATATAAATAATTGAAATATAGGTAAATAAAAGTCAAAGACGTTGACTAAAGTCAAAACGTATGAAATACGTTAGTACGTGATCAAAGTGATGTGGTACGTCTAGTAGGAATACAGTTTACGATGATTAGACACGCTAAGACGTGTAAGACGTATTAGAGATTCCCGAATCTTATTGGACTTGGACGTTTTAGTAAAACGTGACCAACGTACTAAATTAGTTTCTTACGTAGAGATGGAACGCGACGTGATCGTTGACGTTAGAAAGGAAAGTTGTTGAAAAGCTACGTTCCAGGTGGGCTTTACTCAAAAACCCTTTTATTTATTATGTTTTCTTCGAAATGCAAAGTATTTATTTATAAAGCTTTCAGTTCAGAAATGATGATGAGATGATTACCTGCCCAAAGTGTTTATGTTTTATGTAAGGATCCTATCAAGCAGTTGGGCAAGCCAACTATGAAAGTGATACAGTTGTTGGGTCGCTCCCAACTTTATAGAAAATCGATATCGGATCCTGTGCTAGAGGGATGAATTCTGGTCTAATTCCTAGCACGGATTAACGTGTACACCATAGGTATTTGGGTGCAGCAACATCTTGATCGATCACGGTCCGTAGAAGGAGGCCTCCTTCTACGGCGTGAGTTTATAGGTGACTGTGAGCCGAAAGGAACATCTTCGGCCGGTCACAGCGTCCGTAGAAGGAGGCCTCCTTCTACGGCGCGAGATGAGTTGATGAACAGTTATATGAAAGAGGATACGGATCATACATACAGAAAATGCCTGCAGGCGATGTTTTTGAGAAAATGAGAAAATGTTTTAGTAAGCACAAGGCCTTTTCATTAAAACCCTTGTGACTTACTGTAAAGGGGCAGTGTAATTTAAAGTTGAGAAAATATTTTTGGCAATGAGCCCACTGAGTGCATTATTTGTACTCAGCCCTGCATGTTTGTTTTTAAATGTGCAGGTTGAGTTGATTGATGGGATGGAGCAGTGTTGAGCAGTCAGGTCTGTTGTTGCTGATAGTAGAACCTTGAATACACATCGTCACATGTGTGCTTCACATGTTTTCCGCTGCTAGATTATGAAGTCTTATGTATGTTATGTTTTGTTAAACCCTAAACTCATGAAGTTCTAGAAATATTCCCGATATATGTCACACCATTCAGTGTTCTATGTCATTATTCGTTACTTAATCCGTTTTAATTAACGATCCACTCGCTAATCCGTACTTTGTGTTGGCAGGCTGTTACAAAGTGGTATCAGAGCAGTTCGTTCCTTGAAACCCAAAAACCTTCTTTCAAAGTTAAGTCTAGATTGAGTCACTAGACTTCTAGGGAACAGCTGACTATGCTCAACACTCCATCACATCAAGCTCAACCGGAATGAGGTAAATGATTTCTTCGCAAAAGTTTTGAAATAAAAGAGATTCTAAGAATATGCAGGTATGAGACTGTATATTCAAGGAAAGCTCAAAGGATTCCAAGAATATGCAGGTATGAGACTGCATATTCATGGAAAACTTAAAAGAATTAATATGCATTAGGAAAATGATTTTCACAGTTTTGAAAATGAAAAGTTTGAAAGTAAATGCCTCTTTCTCAAAGTTTTGAAATGAAGAGTTGAAAATGTAAAATAATATTTCCAAAGAGATGAAAGTTATGAAAGATATTTGAGAAAAAAAAAGTAGTGAATGATGATTGAAATGATCTTTCAAGAGAAATGAAAGTTATGAGAATTGTTGAAAGAGAAAGTAATTGCAAATGTTGCAATGATGTTTTATGTTGTGAAGAGTTGAAAGTGATATGAGAATGATTGTTATTGACATTGATATGTCAAATGAGAAATCTTTGAATTCGTGGAATTCAATGAGAATTTTTGTTATGAAAGTTGTTGGTTCGCTACCAACGTATTATTATGTTATGATAATGTTATATGAGAAAGTGTTGACATTGATATGTCAAAAGTGAAATCTTTGAATTCGTGAAATTCAATGAGCATGATTATTATGAAAGAGTTATGTTATGAATGTTTAAAGTTCTGAAATTTCCAGTTATTTTGATGATGGATATGTTATCCCAAAAAGAACATAGACTGTTTAAGTCGCATGATCCCTTTTGCGAAAGAACATAGAAAAGAACTATGAGAATTTTAGTCATCATGAGATAGAAACGAGATTGAAATGAGAATCTCAAGTTGAATGACGAGAACAGAGAGAAGAAAATCAAAGAGCAAAGACGAGAATGATGATTTAGAGATAATGAATGTCACTATACTACAGTGACATGAGTATAGTCTTTTGTTTGGATGTTCACGTATGACGGAAATCCAAATTGACTATTACTTTCTCGTTAGAAATGAAATAAGAATGTGATCAAAGAAACAGTTGATACTAATCTTGTGACGTACATAGAACGAGAACTCTACAGTGAGATAGGAATCTTAGAATGCTTCTAGAAAGTAAGATTCCCAATAGTATAAGAGAAGCTATAGCATATGTGTACATGAGAACCTTGGATGACAACTAGAATAAGTTGTATAAGGTTTCAAATCTCATTCATAGCCCAAATTCTGCCAGTGAGTTTAACTCTATGGTCTAGTTTCGATTGAGATATCAATTGAATTCTCACCTTTTCAGAAAGAAGTTCGCAACCAGAAATTTCATAAAGCGTTCCTGTGAAATCAAACCTTCATATGACTGAGAAAGTATTTGTGACGGGCCTGGCCACCCCATATGACGAAAGAAATCTCAGTAGTCATTATTCTGGTCTTCGGACCCTATCTCCCAAATTATTCAGTTCAAAGAACATATTGTTCCAAACCTTCAGAGTTGTCATCTTGAATTGTGAAACCATACCTCTTGAAAGTTGTCCTGATGAGTTTTCTTCAATCCTTGAAACCAATAAGTATGACGTAGGTTGACGTATCTTGTCACCTAAAAAGTTTCAGATCAGTAAAATGATAGACATCAAGATATGATGTAAAGAAGTTCTCGATGAGACGAGATATATTTTTATGATACACATAGGTGGATCGACCCTTGATGGGCTTTCCCCATTACTGATAACAGTAAAGTTATACCTCCACGTGAGTTAGGGGTGTGCATCGGTCGGTCGGTTCGACCGACCGATCAAAATTTTCAAAACCGAAAATCTAACCGAATGAATTTTTTTGAACCGAACCGAACCGATTTTGTCACATCCCCTAAATCCTAAGTACGATTTAGTAGGGATTGTAACTCTAAACAAGGATAAAAGTACAGGGAGACTCTTTTTAACAATAAACTGTAATACAAATGTCAAGTATGTTCTTGGAGTTTAGTACATAATCTAAGTTCTTGTAGCGGAAAAACATGTGATATGTACATATGACGATGTACTATCAAGGTATAAACATTTCAATGACAACATTCCTATTGCTCAATCTTGCTCCATACATCGTCTCGCTCGATCGCACATTTAAAACAAACATGCGGTGAGTACAAGAATGCACTCGGTGAACTCATGCCAAAACATTTTATCATTTGAAGATTACATCACACATCATGGTAAGACACAAGGGTTTTAGTTGAAATGCCTTGTGCTTACTAAAATCATTTTCATCATTTCTCAAAATCATCGCCTGACTGGTATTTTTCTCGTGTGTATGATCCATATCCCTTAACATCCCTTCATCATATCATCATAGTCGAGCGTCGTGAAGGAGGCCTTGTAGGAAAACGTATGTTAACCTCGCCCGAGGATCCATCTTGGGTGTTTAATTCACCATACATTGATTATAAACCTAGCATGCGTCTATATAATTAAATCGCAACACGTTGGGGTTTACGTGTTTACCTTTGGATGCATCGAGGTGGAGCGAGCGGGATGAATCGATTGAGCGGTCGAGACTGGGTGCTTTGACCTTCCGAACGTATCCGGATACCCAAACTCCAACGTCGAGTGAGGGCGAGCTATGGAGAATACACCGAAAATCACCCGAGCTCTCACAATTTTCAAAACTCTCTCAAGACTATGAGGGTGGCGAAAATTCTTGCTTGTAATTTGTGAGTGTGTTCTAGACATTATCTCATACCTTATATTTATAATGCACTACCTTAATCCTATATGGAATGTTACCATAATCCTATATGGAATATTACCATAATCCTATATGGAATATTACCATACACTTAGGATTATTTCCATACTCTTAGGATTATTTCCATACTCTTAGGATTATTTCCATACTCAAGATTATTACCATAATCTTATATGGAAAGGATCTATGCATATTCCATAAATATAATTATATCCTTGTGGGATAAAGAGAATAAAATCTTGCCTTGAGAGCTATAGGCGCCGATTTCCCAAAGTGCTACGGCCCTGATGGGCCGCCCGAGGATCAAATGCAAGGAATAAAGATGGGCCTCAAATAAATTAATTATCTTATGTTCACCTGAACATAAATTAATTTATAAACATTCGATCATGCCACTAGAGAAAGAATGTTGACTTACCCTTTATTACGAAGTTGAGTCGGGCTTGCACTTAGACATTCTGAATCCCGTATTTAAGATATCGAGCGTCCATTAATCATTTCTAGCAATCAATCGCTTTAACGATTAATATCCTTATTTCCTTAAGTAGTACCACTCAACCTTATTATTGTACTTGAGCTAACTCAACTGCGGGGTTTAGTACAATAAACCTTTGAGCTCCTTAAGGGGCGTCATCATCCTAGCGGATACGGTGACTCGTCTGAGATAACTAGCGTGACATCAAGATCGCCACCACCCAAGATGCGGAGAATCTTGGGTTAGAACATATAACCTCACTCATAACAAGTCAAAGTGATGGTCAAGAACTCATACTCACCTAATACCTTATCGAGGTTTAGATTATCGTAAGTCACCGAGATCTTGGTTCTTCACGACGGTCGAAAGAAGAACTCATCTCATCGTGATCCTTGAATACGTCGAGACGCGTGCCGGCATAGACAAGCAACTAAGTCAAGTCACTTTATCTATCTGCAGCTAAACCGACAACTCGTCCTTAAGTCGTCTCACCGTGAAACTTTTTATATCTCATTAAGCTTGACCAATCATACGAGACTTACGTGATCTTCTACACATCGTATGATCTAACTTATATATGAGATAAGGGGACACGGATATATGCAATCAAGTATTCAAATCGGATAGGAGATTGTAATAGTGGTAGCGAGGAAACATTGTATACAAGCTCAACCAAACGCTTTCGATACAAATCCAACAATCTCCCACTTATACTAAAGCAAACTTTTAGTATACAATGTGTCTTTCTACTAGCTATTACAAACAACCATCACTTTGCTTCTCCCACTTATACAAAAGTTTCCTTTCTAAGTGGGTGCCATCAAGCGCAATCCAAGTCCTCTAACGTGACCATCGTAGACTTTTGCGGCAGGGCTCTTCGTGAATGGATCCGCTAGATTTTCCGTCGTATCAATCTTTTCAATCAACCGTCACCTCGCCTAACGATTTCTCGTATGACATGGTACTTTCTCTCTATGTGTTTGGTCGCTTTGGGTCCGTGGTTCCTTCGAGTTTGCCATCGCACCGAAAGTTATCACGAGAAACTATGATACTCTTGGGCAAACCAGGTACCACATCTAGATCCATGAGGTAGTTCTTGAACCATACAGCCTCCTTAGAAGCCTCCGAAGCGGCTACATATTCGGCTTCCATGGTAGAGTCCGCAATGCATCGCCGCTTTGCCTCATGAGATACGGCTCCACCTCCCAAGGTAAACACATAGCCCGAGGTTGACTTTTTCTCATCACGGTCGACTTGGAAATCCAGTGCAGATAACCCAAAGGCATTAGACTATGCGATGGTAAACCAGCCTATAATCTCGAGTCCTTTTCGGTACTTGAGTATATGCTTTATCGCATCCAATGAGCTTGTCCAGGTTAGATCGATATCTAGCTACTATGCCTACCGCGCATAGCGAGATATCGGGCCTCGTGCATAGCATTGCGTACATGAGACTTCCTACGGCGAAGCGTAAGGAACTTGTCTCATTTCCTCTATCTCCTTTGCAATATAGGTGATCTGCGTTTAGATAAAGGAACGCCATGTCCGAAAGGTAGCAATCCTTTCTTGGCGGTCTCGCATACTAAAACGAGTAATCACAGTATCAATGTAAGACGCCTGAGATAAGCTCAACATTTTCTTCTTGCGATCTCGGTAAACCTTGATCCCAAGAATGTACGCTGCATCTCCTAAGTCTTTCATTTGAAACCGATCGGATAGCCAACTCTTTACGCCGATAATGACTTCACGTTGTTGCCAACTAGAAGGATGTCATCTACATAAAGTGCAAGAAATACCACATCACCGTTGACATCTAACCGATACACACAACTCTCGCTAGGCAACTGGGTAAATCCATAGACTTTACCACCTCGTCAAAGCGTAAGTTCCATGATCGGGAGGCACGCTAAGTCCATAAATGGACTTCTTAAGCTTCCATACTAGATGCTCTTCACCCTTACCACATAACCTTCGTGTTGTCTGCATATAGATGTCTCTACCTTCCTCAAGGTAACCGCTTAGAAAAGCGGTTTTAACATCCATTTGCCAAACCTCTAGGTTCAGTGGGCTGCTATGGCTAGAAGAATTACGATGGACTTGAGCATTGCTACGGCTGAAAAGGTCTCATCGAAATCGATGCCCTCAACTGAGTGTACCCTTTCGCCACAAGCACGGCTTTAAAAGCGAAACCTCTCCATCGAATCTCTCTTCTCTTGTATATCCACTTACTACCTATGGCTTCCTTGCCATCCTGGTAGAGTGTCTTTCATATACATCCATAGCCGTTATGGACTCCATTTCTAAGTCCATAGCGGTGTGCCATGATCTTGCATCAATATCTTGTATTGCCTCCTCAGATGTCCATGGGTCGATTATTGCATGTTCGTCTGCCGGACTAAATCCAAGATTCACCCACGAACATAAATCGCTCGGGTTGACGAACAACCCTCCCACTACGACGAGGTTCTACAGCATAATGGCAACGGTGGGTGCAGATACTTGTGGTTCTCTAACTTGCACAACTTCTGTGTAGGTACCAACATGCGGTCGGTATCTCCAAAGGAACTCGACCCACTTCAATTTCTTGAAGTATCCGGTGTCGATCCTCCCACTAGACTCGACATCTCGCACCTTTGGCCTAATCGGTGGTGGAATACGATCATCTTCTAATTCTTGAAGAATGATTTCAACTTTGGACTTATGATTTTCATGTAGTCCTCTTCTAAGAATCGAGCATTAGTGCTAATAATGACCTTCCGATCCTTGGACTATAGAATAAACCACCTTCGCCCTCTAGGATAGCTAATAAACAGCCTTGCGTCGGATCTAGCCTCCAACTTGTCGCCTTCTTGTTCGGCACATGTGCCGGGCGCCCATATCCTTATGTGGCTTAAACGGGCTTCGCCCAAACCACAACTCGAAGGGGTCTTTTCGATCGACTTGGGCGGTACTAGATTTAGCAAGTATGCACGCCGTCTCTAAGGCATACCCCGTAACGAAATAGGCAATGTAGCATAACTCATCATAGATCTAACCATTTCCAAAAGAGTCCTATTTCTTGGCTCGACACACCATTTTGTTTGTGGTGTGCGGTGAAATCTTGTTGGGATGTAATCCCACACTTCACTAGATAGTCCATAAACTCGTTGTTTGAGGTATTCGCCACCGCGATCAGACCGCATGATGACTTGACACTTTACCTAGCTTCGTCTCACTTCCGCCTTAAACTCTTTGAATTTCTCAAAGCATTCGAGACTTGCGGTGAAGCGGTATACGTATCCGCACCTTGAGTAATCGCCAATGAAAGTGACAAAATACTGCATTCTCCACGAGCTTGTGTGGACATTGGTCCACACAGTGCGAATGGACTAACTCCAACATTTACGTGGCTCTATAACCCTTCGCTTTGAAGGTGCAGTCGACATCTTACCTTCTATACAGATTAGCAGACCGGGACGGAGTAATCGTGAGATTACCCAACGCCCATTCTTAGCCGCCTTTGGATCCTATTTAGATTGATGTGACCTAATCTAAGATGCCGAGAGAAAAGTAGAGTCATCTTCTGAAGAAAACTTTCTTTTTGGGTTTGATGAAGATGCAACATATTTATAGGTATTATGTTTTATGTAAATAGTATAAAGTTAATTATATAAGGTGCCAACACGTATAACTTCGTCATTTCTTATGATAGAAACACCACTATCAAAAATAATGAGAATATCCATGAGTAAATAATTTGAAACAGAAACAAGGTTCCACCAAAATCCGCACATATAAAACGTCTTTCAAAACTAAAACTGTTGTCCCAAAACATAAAGAACATCTCCAAGCGCAACAGCTTTCGACTTTAGCTTGCCCATGGAGATCGTTATCTCGCCATCAAACAGCTCCTTGTCCGCAGAACCCCGCAAGGTGTAACAAACATGATCGGCTATACCAGATCTACTACCCAAGAATGGGTAGAACAAGTCGCTAAACATGTTTCACATTAAAGCAAACAGCACCTTGAGCCTCGAGCATAGGGCACTTGGCCTTCCAATGCCCGGCCTTGCCGCACTTGAAGCACTTGCCCTTCTCCTTTGGCTTTTTTAAGCCTCGGTGGCAACCATGTTCTTGCTCCCATTACTCCCACTATTTCCTTGCCTTTACCACCTTTGGCACCTTTTCTATTTCCATTTTGCAACGGAAATTTGGGCCCTTAGATGTGCTAGCAAGAGCATGTGCTCCTTTTCCCATAACTCCTTCCGCAAAGAACGAGATCATTAAGCAACCGACTAAGTGTAAACTCGGTCTTGCTCATGATCGCATTCACGCCGAAGTTCTCAAAAGACTTGGGCGGTGTATTGAGGATGATATCGACCTTGGCTTCACGTCAATACCTCCTCCCAACCGATCAAGACTATCCATGAGATGAGTCATGTGGAGACATGTTCATGGACCGAACTTCCTTCTTCCATCTTACACGCCAAGATCTCTCTCATTGTGTGGGCGGATCGTCGATCCGATCGCCCAAACTTACTCTCGAGACTTGACTAAATATCGATCGCGTCTCACCATCGATCGATGTCAGACTGCAAGCCTTTGGACATCGTAGTCATCATATAGCATTTAGCCATATTGTTTGACTTATTCCAAAGTCCGCTGACTCTCGTTGCTCATTAGTCGATCGTCGATGAGTGGCATCGGGTTTAGGAGTAGTGAGAACAAACATGTGTTCTTCAATGATAAGAACATATTCCATGTTTCGCTTCCACTCGATAAAATTTGGACGGATAACGGATTTTGTGCGAGCATATTGATAATCGGCGTGAGACATATCTCGAAACGATAATGTAAAACACATAAGCATACGATCGCAAATAATTAGTAATAATAATATTGTAACCTTTTGATAAAACAATATTAATTGAAACCTCCAATCGCCCAAGGAATCCCACATGCAAGCCACGCGTGTGGACGTTTACACACGAACCCCCGACCGCACTAAAATATACCTTTTAGTCGCTTAATTTCAATCCATGTCAACTTATCCTTATGACAAATGAAATTAATGATCGACCTTACTGCACCACATCACTATCACGAGAAGGGACTTCGGGAAGTTGTACTTGAGGTGATGTCTAAGCATTGACCACAATTTTAACGTGAGAAGATGAATTCTTAGAATTGGTATACCACTCGGACCATACCGCTTCCAATTCAAATTCTTTTGTTATCTCATTTTATATCTATCACTAGAGAACTTATGAAAATCGCACATGCAAGCCAGCGTGTGATCGCCATACATGAAACTCCCACTTCTCAATAGATTTAAAATGTTTTATTTAGAAATCTCATCTAACAAACTTATGATAAACAAAAAAGCAAGCCAGCAGCGTGTGGCCGTCACTCGCGGTCGTCCTCACTTTGTTTAGAGATCAAAAAGTGGAGGTCTTGACATTTTAATTTGAAAATTAATTTGTCGGGTTGCTTGCTCTTTTTATTCAAAAGGTTTGTCCATGCAGATCACGTAATCCTAGCATGCTTTTCTATAGAACTCAACATGTAAAACATGCTCGCAGTAATTCTAAAATATGCTTGATAAACGCGATAAACCTAGCATGCTTACTATGCGCATCCAATTACGTAAAACACTTAAAGGTTTGTCAACGTAATTTAAACATACATAGCATGCTATCGCATAATTTAAACATCCACGACATGCATATGAACGATAAAAATAAAAAAAACGCTCATCGCGGCTAATCGTGAAACACCGCACATTTAAATCTAATTTATTACATAGATTTACAAAGTACAGTATTTAAACTTCGAAAACGGGCCTCGCATGCACGGGCACGGACCGGATTCAACAATTGGGCCTCGCGTGCACGGGCACGGGCCGGAATTTCGAAAACGGTCCGCCGTGGTCGGCCCATAAGAGTCTTGGGCAGCGCTGAGGGCTAAGCCCGCCAAAGCGCCGCCTCGCCGCCGCCCTGCGCTGTCGCGCCTCGCGGCCTCGCTAACGCTACCGCGACCGCCGAGCACGCTGCAGCACGGCCACGCCCCAAGCGCCGAACGCCCGCCGAGACATCGCCGCCCGGTGGCCAAACCTCGCGATCGCAGTGCCGCCGCGGCGCGGGTTTCTCGCGCGCGCGCCAAATGCCGCCCGCTAGCTCGCACGCCGCGCGGCCTCGCGGGTAATCCTCGCGATCATGAAGTTCGCCGCTAAGCGCCAGGATCCCGCGAGAACGCGCCTGTCGCTTCGCAGCCCTCGCGATCGCTTTTAGCGATCGCGAGACTCGCCGCGAAACCACCCGTAAACAAACCGAGAACCTCGTTTTTCCCGTCGTTTCGCTTCTTCGCTCGCTCGCTCGTTCTTCTTTACGATAAGATTTACATAAAAAATCTAATCTAACCACGGATTTTCTCGTGGTGTAAAACAAAACCAACAAAACAAACGAGCCACGATGAACGACAAATCCACAATTATAATAACGCACGTAATAATCAAACGTGAATTAATCCAACAGAGCCAAGATTCTCGATCCCGTGCTCGATACCAATGTGTAGGAAAACGATGTTAACCCTCGCCCGAGGATCCATCTTGGGTGTTTAATTCACCATACATTGATTATAAACCTAGCATGCGCCTATATAATTAAATCGCAACACGTTGGGGTTTACACGTGTTTACCTTTGATCCGCCGAGTGGAACGAACGGGATGAATCGATTGAATGGTCGAGACTCGTGCTTTGACCTTCGGGATCAGTATCCGGATACCCAAACTCCAACGCCGAGTGAGGACGAGCTATGGAGAATACACCGAAAATCACCCGAGCTCTCACAATTTTCAAAACTCTCTCAAGACTATGAGGGTGGCCGAAATTCTTGCTTGTAATTTGTGAGTGTGTTCTAGACATTATCTCATACCTTATATTTATAATGCACTACCTTAATCCTATATGGAATGTTACCATAATCCTATATGGAATATTACCATAATCCTATATGGAATATTACCATACACTTAGGATTATTTCCATACTCTTAGGATTATTTCCATACTCTTAGATTATTTCCATACTCTCAAGATTATTACCATAATCTTATATGGAAAGGATCTATGCATATTCCATAAATATAATTATATCCTTGTGGGATAAAGAGAATAAAATCTTGCCTTCGAGAGCTATAGGGCGCCGATTTCCAAAGTTACGGGCTTTGGACGGGCCACCAGTGGATCAAATGCAAGGAATAAAGATGGGCCTCAAATAAATTAATTATCTTATGTTCAACCCCTGAACATAAATTAATTTATAAACATTCGATCATGCCACTAGAGAAAGAATGTCGACTTACCCTTTATTACCGGGTTGAGTCGGGCTTGCACTTAGATATTACGAATCCGTATTTAAGATATCGAGCGTCCATTAATCATTTCTAGCAATCGATCGCTTTAAACGACAATATCCTTATTTCCTTAAGTAGTACCACTCAACCTTATTATTGTACTTGAGCTAACTCAACTGCGCAGGTTTAGTACAATAAACCTTTGAGCTCCTTAAGGGACGCCATCATCCTAAACGGATACGGTGACTCGACATGAGATAACTAGCGTGACATACAAGACCGCCACCACCCAAGATCTGGAGAATCTTGGGTTAGAACATATAACCTCACTCATAACAAGTCAAAGTGATGGTCAAGAACTCATACTCACCTAATACCTTATCGAGGTTTAGATTATCGTAAGTCACCGAGATCTTGGTTCTTCACGACGGTCGAAAGAAGAACTCATCTCATCGTGATCCTTCAATACGCCGTAGACGCATCAAAGATAGACAAGCAACTAAGTCAAGTCACTTCTTATCTATACTGCAACCTAAACCGACAACTCGTCCTTAAGTCGCCTCACCATGAAACTTTTATATCTCATTAAGCTTCACCAATCATACGACTTCGTGATCTTCTACACAATCGTATGATCTAACTTATATATGAGATAAGGGACATGATATATGCAATCAAGTATTCAAATCGGATAGGAGATTGTAATAGTGGTAACAGAAACATCAGATACAAGCTCAACCAAACCGCTTTCAAGATACAAATCAACAGACTCCTCTACAACACCGTGACCGGCCGTGAATTGTCCTTACAAAGACACACAATCACCTTAGGTGTACACGTTAATCCTAGCTGTATAAGCCTTCCAAGATAGGATCCGATATCGATTTCATACTTAAGTTGGGGCGACCTAACACATTCATATCATTCATTCATTCGGATAGGATACATACACAAAACATAAACATTTTTGGGAGGTAACTGTAAACATTTTATAAGCATTTCTTGTAAGAAGGCATCGTAAATAAAATATTTTAATAGCATTTCATTTTTAGTAGAGTAAAGCCCACCGATTGTTGATTGTCTTAAACGATTTCTTGGAAAGCAAGCCCTGAGCTTAGCCTATCTATTCCGTGCCTTGAGGTTTTGGGGTTGAAATATCCATCGGTCTTAGAACCCATATTTCTACTTTAGTGTATATCATTGTATGATATACACTCGATTAACATGTAGTAGCACTAGTCGAATATTTCACGTTAAGGCACGCCCGTAAAAATATCATATCGTGTCGTTTTATCATAATTTCGTGCATCTTATTAATGCTCTAACGTACCTTGTGACATAACATAATGAATGCATAAATTACTAGCATGTTAGTCACATAAGGCATATTTCACATAGGGGAGTTCCAACACTTAGTCAAATTTTAAGAGTTTATTTTTCAGCAAAACAACTTAAAACAACCCAAGTGACATACTTTGGCGATTCATAACTCTCGCTTCAAAATACGTATGGCCGCACAAAGATACATTCTGGAAACCTCTAAGCATGTACTACAAGTTCTAGGAAGGAATTCAATCCAAAAGAGTAGTGGTTCTGGAGATATAGGGTCTCAAAGTGGGCAACTCAAACTGACTTCCATACTTAGAAAAGTTTTCAGGATTTCAAGATTTAGCTTAACGACGAGGGGTTTTGCGAGACTCGTAACTTTTGACTCACAAAACCAAAATGACTGTAGGCTACCAATTTCGAAACCTTGTAACAAGAACTACATGTTTCATGAAGACCATACTGGAAAATATCTGACGCATCGAGAAATACATAAGTTCAAAGTTGACTAGTTGGAATGGATAGTTTCAAGTAGGTGACTTTGGGTCAATGGAAAGTATACCTATAAGACTTGGTTTGAGGTCAAACTTTCCAGATCAAAACTAGACATGGTAGGGAACATTTATTATGAAGAAATCCAAGTCAAAATCGGACTACAAATGGCTTGAACATCTCACGTAAAAGTCGGACTCGAACAGCTAATTAACATAGAAATTTGACTAAGGCAGTTTGTCAATAAGACTCACTGTAATGCGTCAACTTTAAAAATTTACAGAGGGCTCATTATAAAGAATCTGGAAATGCCACTAATCATATTGAAAATCCACTTAAGTCTAGTTTAATTCAGAAAAAACCTCACTCAATGATTCAAAATAGATTGGGAGATAAAAATATTTTACTACAAGCTATCGCTACAGTGACAGCTTTGTGCAGTTCGTTTGTAAAATCTGGAATAAGTAGTAAACATTTTTAGAAAATCCTGAAAATTTACATAAATCTTCTAGACATGTTAAATTATGTTCATGCCAAATTTTAGAGTTTTACCATTAGCCAAACTCAAAACGAAAGCCATGGACCGTGGGTGATGAACACGGCAATTTCACAGATTTGTGCAGTGTTTTTGATAAATATAATTAAAATAGTAAATCAAGTTGGATTGACTTGATATTTTACAGAGACGTGATAGACATGTTTAATTTCAACATAGCTAAATTTAACATTCATCGGACTACTGTAACTAAGTCAAATAAATTTATTAAGTTACTGTTCGTGCAGCCAACTTCCAGTTTTCATATAAGCTTATAGTTCAACATTAATACTTTGCTTTCTTGCAAGCCTTTCATCAACACTTCATATGCACACATAAAACACGAAATCTTGGTGAATTTATCACCCCAATCCACAACCAAGTTCATCAAAACAAACATGCAATGGTCAAAAGTGATGAATCTACTCATTTATTTAACATGCAATTACATTTAAATAAAAACCTCTTACATTCAAACATGTATAGGATTTAATCAATTCAAGAATCAAAGGTATAGATATCTACCTTTGGTAAGAGAATTGGGTAGGTGTGGAGAGGTGACAAAGCTTGGTCTACCTCTTGCTAATGGTGGCAATCGACCAACTTGAACTTGGCTATGGAATGAGTTGGTGTTGTGAGTATTGTCTTCCATTGTAGAGGAATTGAGAGGAGGAGATGAGAGGGGGAAGGGGGACGGCTGAAATGAGGAGTGTGAGGGGTGGTGTTGGGTGGTGAGAGAGGTATGGGGTGGTGTTGGGTGACAAGTGTCTCTACCTTTCCCATGCATCCTACACTTGTCACACACATGCACAACTCACACACTCTATCTCTATACACACACACACACGACACTATACCTATATATATACATGTAGTTAATTGTTTAGTTAGGTTATATAATTAATCACATTGTCACTTAATAGATACATGTAATAGTGGAAAGTCAACAAGATATAATTTGTTATGCATATAGTAGTTCTCGACCATTCACTATACTAATAGCTCCAATTTTTATTTTCCATGCCAAACATTGATATATGTTATAACATATAGTTTAGATGATTGATAATATCATAGGATAAAATAATGGCATCATTTTATGATGATAAAAACTTAGTTCGAAAGTTAGGGTTTTCGAACGTTTGAAAAAAATTGGTCACTATAAATCCTTAATGATCTAGCATTGATTTAATGCTAAATAATACTGTAATTACATATAATAATCATAGGAAATTAATTTCTATAATTCCTTGATCAATAAATTCACTTTTCGTTCCATCTCTAAACGTTAATATTTGAAACGTTGCAAAACGTTCATTATCGACTCATTATCGACTCATCTCGAAATGGTCGTAATAAAGTCGTAATCACTTAATTAAATTATTCCATTAATAATGGAATTTAATTCTAAGCTTAATTGCTTAGAAAATATCATGAAATTTTAACTATCGATACGCAATCGACGTTAAAATTATACTGCCGATACCCTTCATAAACTTCTATTCCTTAATTCACGATTCTTAGTGAACATAAAATAGGAATTCATTCCTTCGTAAACAATCGAAATCATTATTCGATATCTTACTGATTTAATATCTCAGTGAAAACTCTAATTTACGGGTTTTAAATACCGTAATTAGGCATTTAATTTTGTGGGATATTACATCCTATGTCACGCCCCAATTCCCGAGGGAAGGCACGGATGCCGGGGTGTGATTAGGGGTGGGGGTTAAGAAGCGGGGAAGAATGGGGGAATACATATAACATATATGATAAGAAGATGTGACCATGATATCGGACAACATCTCCTCTATAACTAGGACATATCCTGAAGGGGAGGGGTGCGCAAACAATCCACCAACAAAATAATATCGATATCATAACCTCAAAGAACATGATCTTGGTTTATAACAAGTAATGCAAGAAAAAAAAATAGCATTACACCCCGCATTGACTAGACCGGTCAACCACATAGATGCTCATATCGAGACTCACAAACATAATAACATAACAAATCTTGTTCCCAATCGAGAAAGCAAAATAAGGGACAAGAATACATCAATATCGAGTGCGTATATAACACAACATCGTGGAAGCATAGCATGAAGAACCCGTAGCTCCACCCTCAGTGTCGCCGTCCAAATTCTCCTCCATACGTGAAAAGATTTGAAAAGAGTTTGGGGTGAGTACTAGCGCACTCAAGCGGGTTTTATCATAAATCAAAAGAATCATGATGCCGTGTTGAGCACTTACCTTAGAAGGTTTTAAAACATAAATCCACTTCTAAGTAAGCAAAATAGATTTTCATTTTCGATACGATCCGTTATTCTTGTTGTTCTCATCATAGAACCACGGCTCGGAACGTATCCCGCCACCCATCACATCTCATTCATTCGCCCGGAACATATCCAGCCACCCACAATATCTCGGCCGGAACATATCCAACAGCCCATGCCCTAACGTATCCAATAGGCTAACTCGGTGTGGACCTCGAGGTCAATCCGTCGTAACCATAACCACCTCATTACCATTTCCGTGTGGACTTAGGGGTCTATCCCTTCGTAACCATAACCACGTGTTGGGGTCTATCCCCTACGATCAATACTCGAAGATGGTGATCAACCCACCGAATAGAGATCCGTGCACAATCACAATAGAACCACATCTCGGATCGTAGAACGATAATAACTTCACCAAAACATTTTACGGCGCACATGTTTTATTTTGAAATATCAGAGTAAATAACTCAAAATAAGCATATATAACCCAACCTGAACAGACGAAAACGTCAACCGGGAGATATCTACGGATCCGATGACTTCACCGATCGCACTGGTAGGTACCTGGTAACAAGACGGAACAACTTTTGGTGTCACATCCCACAAAGCAAAGAAACATCGTGATCCAAACGAAGATCGTAGCAAAACTAGGGTTTTCGACTTTCTGAACCCATATTTGGCACTCTCCGGGTTTTCAAATCAACTCGATGCAGAAGGGAAATATATTCAGGGCATCAAGACCTATAATAGGGTACTTTCAAAATATGCATGCATGCAAGTTGACTCAAATCTTAGCAGCGAAGAAGCTTCAAAAATCGATGTCTATCCTCAGATCTAGGATAAACCATCCAAAATCGATGCATGAAAATGGAAAAATAAGCAATATGCATAACGACGAACATGGAATGACAAACTATGTTGAAAATGGATAACCCGGGCATGTACTTCCTTTAGAAAACTCGAAGCAACGGAAAACATCCCGACATGCAGAAACGCGAAAAACAGAAAAACGGAATCGGTACTTTAGTAGAATGCATAGCCCGGAACTCAAAACCTAAAGGACCCGTAGCCAAAACAACATATGCTTTTAAAAGACCAATGAAAAGTCCGGTTTTTCGATAACTTCCCCGGAGTGCCAAACCTTCATGGGTGGTCGAAAACCTGCATACTTAGTGTCTATGAATTCATCATAAGACACTCTTCAAAACGCCTAAGGTTTCGTGACGGTCGCATCACCCTAACAAAAAGTCAACCTTTTAACCTTTTCTTGAAAAACGTGCCATGCAAAACAGAAGCTTAGAAAAGACGGGGTATCACATCCCTCCCTCCTTAGAAAAATTTTGTCCCCGAAATTTTAAACACGTGGAGAAAACAACTCAGGGTATTGAGCCCTGAACTTATCTTCCAACTCCCACGTAGCTTCCTTCGCCATGGTGATTCCACAACACCTTCACCAAAGGAATCTGCTTGTTCCTCAATTCCTTCACTTCTCGTTCCAAGATAGCCACTGGTCTCTCCTCGTAACTCAGATCCTGAGCAAGAACCACTTGGTCATGCTTGATCACGTGTTTTGGGTCGAACACGTAGTTTCTCGGTGAGAAGCGTGAAACACGTCATGAACATCTCCGATGCTAGGCGGCAAAGCTAACCTATAGCAGCGGGCCTATTCTCTCAAGAACTTCAAAGGTCCAACGAACCTCGGTCGCAACACCTCGTTTCCCAAAGCGAGCGACTTCTCTCGTCGGAAACCTTAGGAAAACGCGATCTCCGATCATGAATCAAGATCCGTCGACGCTTGTCCGCATAGGTTTCGCACATCACGAGCTTCCTTGATCCTTCGCTGATCGATCGATAACCTCGACCGTCTGCTGAACCATCTCGGTCCTAACATCTTCCTCTCGCCCACTTCGTCCCAATAAAGTGGCGATCGACACTTCCTTCCATACAACGCTTCATGGGAGCCATTCCTATGGTGGCACGATAAGCTGTTGTTATAGCAAACTCCACCAAAGGTAGTATCTCTTCTCAATTTCCTCCTCTATCGGCCACGACTGCTCGCAACATATCTTCCAAAACCTGAATCGTTCTTTCCGACTGACCGTCCGTTTGAGGATGGAATGATGTACTAAGATTCAGCTTGGTCCCCATTGCTTCCTGCAGACTCCTCCAAAACCTCGACGTGAACCTCGGGTCACGATCGACTTAATCGATACCGCACACCATGTAACCAGACGATTTCTCGGCGTCTGGTGAGCAAGCTTATCTAACCCGTCGTCATCCGAATCGGTGAAATGGTGACTTCGTCGATCTATCGACGACAACCCATATAGCGGTGTTTCCTCTCGTGACCTTGGAAAACTCACCACAAAATCCATACCGATATGATCCCATTTCCACTCTAGGATTGGTAGCGGTTGTAACAATCTGACGGACGTTGATGTCGACTTTCACTTGCGACAAGCGAAACAACGTTCCACAAACGCTGCTACATCCTTTTCATCCCTTCCCACCAAAAGTTCCTTTTAAGGTCTCTGTACATTTGGTGCTTCTGGATGAGTCAGATACGGTGCCTCATGAGCTTCACTCATGATTTTATCTCTCAATTCCCTATTGGTGGCACATAACCTTCCTCGGAATAGTAGCGCGTTGTCCTTCGCTCACATGAAACCCTTGCTATCTTCTAGTCTTGCTTTCAAACGCATCTTCTCCGGAATTCGTCTCCTCGCCATTGCGTGCTCACGATGGCTTCTCATCGACCCATCCTTCTTCTTGATGAATGTAATGGCGCTCCCCACGGCGACACGCTGGGTCGGATAAAACCTAGATCCAACAGCTCCGCAATCGCGCTTTCGGTTCTTGCAATTCTTTAGGTGCCATTACGTATGGTGCCTTTGATCTTGGCCGCCGCTCACGGTTCCGGATCAATAGTGAATTCCACTTGTCTATCGGTGGTAACTTTGGCAAGTCCTCGGGAAACATGTCCGGATATTCACACACCATGGCTCCTTTGCAGCGCTTGCGCTGTTCATCGTGCCTGTCAAACTTACGAAAGTTTGACGACTTCCTCTCGATCATCCTCACGCGCCCGGTCTTTGAGATCATTAACACGAAAACACCCATCCTTATGCCGTGAAACAAACTTCCATTCCTTCGGCTGTTCGAAAAGCAACTTCTCTCGAGACAGCGTATAGTTGCCACTGTGCTTTTCAACCAATCCATGCGAAAGATGACATCGAAATCCTCCATTCCGATGACATGCAAATTGACAGGACCTTCGCTCACGATTTCTACCTCCGGTTTGGGCATATCTCTTTTGCTTTTAGCACTTCCGACGGGATGCTAATTTCCGGTACTCTATGATTTCTTGGGTACCAAACCCAACCTCTCACACGTGATTCTCGAAGCGAAAGAATGTGAGGTGTAATATTCGAAAAAAGCGAATATCGATTACGGTTTTCTAAACCCGTAATTAGGGTTTTACCGTATATTATCTTTTACGACATCGAACCTTGTGATTTCGATACGATATCGTTATAACAATTCCTTTCATAATTCACTAAGGATTGTGAATTAAAGTTGAAATATTACGAAATGATTCGTCGATATATTTTAACGTCGAGGCGCGTGTCGAGCGTCGACTTTTCATGAAATTTTACGGCGGTGAAGCTTGGAATTAATTTCCATCTTAATTCCTTTATTAAAGGGATATATTTATTTAGTAAGTATGAACTTCTGCGACCATTTTGAGATGAGTCGATTTTGAGCGTTTGAGGCGTTTTGAGCGTCGGCGTCTGAGGCGTTTTGAAAAATGAGTTTAATACTCGAAATTATCATAATTAATTTCCTATTATTATTCTATATAATTTCAGTATTAATATTTATTAAAATCGAATTTTCAGTTATTAAATTCGATATTTTGGTGTTGAAATTTTCGAAAACCCTAAGTTTATAAACTTTGGTTTTTCACATGAAATGACACCATTAAATTATCATATGGTATCTAAACTATATGTTATGACATATATGAGTATCATTAAGCTATGAAATCAGTTTTTGGAACATTAAAACTCGATAGCTTATAATTATAATTTTCGAAACCTAATTATAGAAATTAGGGTTTCTTATGCATAAATTAATGCTATAATTTTATCCTATGCTATTATTCAATATCTAAATCATATATTATGATGTATATATGTATATTTGGATCGAAAATGGCATGAGTATCAATAATAGGTGTGATTTGTATTTTATTCCTATTTTTCCTAATTTTGGATCGGTATTTTCGAAAATATGCTATATGCTTGATTTAATTATTTTATGGCATGTATTATATATCTATGACCTATAATATGATTAATACATAGTATTATAGTGTAACAAAAATTAAACCACCCCTAAACACCCTTAAAAGCGCATTTACCACCCCTATTAAACAAAGCGTGATGATCCACCTTTTTTGCCCAACCCATGGCACCTTTTCATGATCACTACACTCACATCATTAATTGCTCTTCATCCATTGGGGATGTGTGTGTGATGTGTGGCCAAGGAGAGAGAGATATATAGGTAGGAGGACCCTTCACATTCAAGCCCATTTCATACTCCACCTCACATCAAATTCTAATCACTCTCAAAACACCATCTTCTCTCCTTCTTTCAGCGAAGAACAGGCAAAACTCCCCATTATTTTGAAAATTTCTTCTTCTTTTCTTCATTCATTCTCCTAAACCTTTGATATCCACATTGCTCTTGTCATTATATACCATTCCTAAGGTAAATAAGACCTTAGTATCGATTACATCTCACATTTATTCGGAAAAATCATGCATATATGTTATATGTGTGTTTGAATGTTATATGTATGTATATGTATGTTTTAATGTTCTAGAGCATGAGATATATTGTTCTTGATGATTTATTTTCAAATATATGTGAATATATGTTAGATAATCATATGTTGTTGTTTATTTAATTTTTGAATGGATCTAGCATGTATATATGATTTTGAACCATAATCTTGTTTTAAAATAATTTTGAAAACTATAGAAAATGTTTAGTAATGACCGAGCATGTTCTAAGTATTTTAAGAATGAAATATTGATGTATGTTATGATTTAAGGCTATGGTATGTTAATTAAAATTTTGGAAAACCACAGCCTAAATTTTTAAGAATCCGTGAGCTTCATAAGTTCATACCTTGGTGTATAATTTTATTTTAAGCTTGTGATGACATATTAATGCTTTAATGTATTGTTTATATGTTATATGTTTTAATTAGAATTTTTGAAAACCATATGCTTAATTTTTAATTAATACCGTGAGCTTTAGGAAAGTATAGGTTGATGTATGATTTTATTTTTGAACATGTAATGGTGTTTTAATGCTTTAGTATATTATTTATGCATTGTGTGAATTAATTAGAATTTTTGGAAATCAAATACTATTTTAAATCAAATAAACCGTGAGCTTGTTGCTCTTGAAGGTGATGATTTAATTAGTTTTGATAAATATTATGATGTTATATTACTATACTATAGTGTATAAACATAGTATATAATTGTTGGAATTTTTGAAAACCAAAAACCAAAAACAATCAAAAAAGCCGAGAGCTTACAAGCTCATATGGTGATGATTTCAATTGGTTTGGTTGATATTATGATGTTACAATGTTATAATATAATGTTTAATCATGTTGGAATTTATTTAGAATTTTTAGAAATTATTTGCTAATTATTTGGTAATTACCAAGTTATTACCGTGAATATTGTTATATATTGTGAAATAAATGGTTATGATGAACTATGGGTTATATTGGTGAAGTATATTGATGTTGGGATATTATATTAATTATATATCAATTTTGGGAATTTTTGGATAATTATTCCCTATTTATTGGAATTACCGTAAATATATATATATATATATATATAAATAAATAACAAATAATATCATATGAATTTTATGAATTCATATTCTGGACCATAGTGTATAATAATGCACTATATTAATTTAGAAAATTTTTCAAAGGTCATTTAGTATTTTAATCTAATTATCGAAAATTTCGATAATTTAAAGGTTTTAAAATCCTTTTAATTCAGTTTATTAATAAAATATATGTCTATTAATATTCTGGACAGTTTTAAATTTTACAAAATTTTATAAACATAGATTGCTATGTTTGAGACAAGCGTTCATTTATAACGTTTTAAATACCAAAATCGCTTTTTATTTATAAAAGGGTTATTAAAATCTTGAAAATATTTATAAGTCCTTGATTTACAAGATAAATCGAGAAATAGGACTTTACGTTTTCAAATCGATCAAATTCGATTTATAAAACAAAATAGTAAAAATTACTTTTTAAAAGTCAAATCGTTGACTTTGTTGACCGATGTTGACTTCGTTGACTTTTCAGTCAAGCGTGCGATTATCGTTTATAAATCGTCGATGCGCGTAAGATATACTAATTGAGTATGATACCTCATTAGTAAGAAAAATTTCACAAATGAAATCCATATATCGAAAAGCGTGCTTATCGTTGAGCGTATCTCGAGGAGCGAGAAAAGTCGATCGTATCGTATTAGAGGCGTATTGAATCCACTAAGGAATTCGGTCTACATCGATATGAAATATCGAAGTTTATCTTAGTTTTGAAAGTCTCGAAAGACTTGACGACGTCTAAAGCCTCGCTTTTCGTAAAGGTGTGGGCCTTGAAGCGCAATGACGGGATTTTGACGAGCGAGCGAACTGGGACTTTACAACGAACCATAGTCGGTGGGCTCCTTTTCTTACCTCACGAATGTGGGCTTCTTATCTTCAAAATGTGGGCCTTTTCTTACCCACTAAATGTGACTTTAATGTTATTTCAAATGAGTTTATTCTGATCTTATTCTACAATTGTTATCAAATGTTTCTTGCATTACACCGAAAATATTTCGTTTTGTGTATGGATCCTATCTGTTATGCCGGGTAGAAATGTGGAGATAGTTGGAACTATTATATCAATTGTTGTGGTAGCACCCACCTTTTAATGTCGGGTCTGTGCTTGGGATGATAAATGCACAGCTAGGATTGGCGTGAAGGTTGGAACTATCTGTTGTGTTAACATATGCTTGCGGTATTTGTGTGTTTATGCGGGATTACGGCCGGTCACGGCGTCGTAGATGGGAGGCCTCACTCTCGGCGTTTATTATTTATTATTATTATGTATTGTGACTATGAGATACGGACCATACACGCGAAAATGCTCGGCGAGCTATGTTCTGACGAAAATGATTTGGTAAGCCTGAGGCATTTTAACTAAAACCACTGTGACTTACCCGATATTGGCGGTAATCCAAATTCTATCAAATGTTTTCGGCATGAGTCCACTAAGTGCAAATTTCTTGTACTTAGCCTGCATGTTGTTTTAAATGTGCGGGTTGAGCTCGATGGTGATGATGGGGAATGTGTTGAGGAGTCGGTGTCCTTGACCGATTTACTTGAATTTGTGGTTTATACCTTGAATGCATATCGTCGTATATGTATTCACACACTTTCATTGCTATACTCTGAACTCCCTTATTTACGCTTTATGTTTATAAACTATTGAGGCCCGTCGGATCGGGCCGAGTTTTGGGGTCCGATGGCTAAACCTTCAAAAACAATATAACATCATCTCATATTACATTCGAGCATGTTAGTTTATTTTATGCATCTCTATTTTACCCATGTAACCCTAAAATACTACTCCTAGTATTAGTTGCCCTCGGTCCGGGTTGGTCGGGTGGGGGTCGTAACAGTGGTATCGAGGCGCTTTTGCTCTTTGTAAACCCAAAACCTTTTATTCTAAGTCTAGATCGAGTCACTGGACTTCTAGAAACCAACTGACTCCCCTCAACACTCCATCACATCGAGCTCAACCGGGAAAAAGGTAACTGCATTTCTTTCTCAAACTCATGAAATTTCTGCATGATGAGGAGTTAGAAGAACTTTTTGAGAAATTTTATGATTATGAAAATTTTGAAATTAAGAAGAAAATTTTGCCAAAATTTTTGAATTGAACCAATACAATTGCTCAAGTATTGAGATGGAAGTGTATGGTAGTATCGAGTTGAATGATCAACATGAAATGAACGAATTCATTTTGAATATGTGTATGAGTTGATCATGACTATCTTTTGAAATCATACTACCAAATTGCAAATAAAACTTTACCTCCGACTTTCAAAATTTTATTTATGATGAGCGATATGTTATCATAAGGCGAACTTAGACTCTAAGGAGCATGTTCACGTGTCGTGAAAGAACATAGAATCGAACTTCTTTTCCTTATGCGAGCGAAAGAGCGATAGGAAGAGCGAGGTAATGGTGGCCTCGAGCTCGATCGGCGAAAGGCGGCGAGAAGGATGAACAAGGGTGACCTCGACCTTTAAGGTGAATGGCGTCGGCACTCCATCACTACTTGACATGGTGAGCATCAACACAAGATGGGCGCCACTTACGGCTTCAGAATGTTCAGCCTCAACTTAAAACCTGAAGATGGTAGGCGTATTACGTCGACATACGTCTCGATTTGCAATTTGGCACGATCGCGCAAATTTCCTGCACTGCGCAGTAGATTTGTTTTAGCTAGATCTCTCGTTGGGACTCCGATTTACGCATGGTTTTCACCTGCGTACTCTAACACTGATCTTCATTTGTTATGAAGAACAGAATCCTTAATTCTGCCTCCAGAATACGATAGAGTCCGTTGAACTCTAGTTCGAGTGTTTGGTATAGAATAAGGATCTCGTAGCTTATATTAAGATGTTGTTGGCTTATGTATACGTTTGGGTAAGACTAAGAAGGTAAGTTGTGGTGAGTATTGTGCAGTATGATGTTACCTACCTTATAGACTTGCTTGACCTTATCTAGTTGCTTCACGTTACGTTTAAGATATCCTTGCCTGCTTATGAGATGACGATAGTTGACTTATGTTAGTTTTGTTCGTGACAGATGGAGGGGATGAGATATCTCGCGAGGAGGAGGATTGGACCACACCCACCCGGAGGAGGAGGTGAGTATTTATCGCTCGGTGGATGTCTTGTTGGGGAAGACTTGGGTGAGTTCTTGGCATATTACCTCCGTCTTTGGAGGCGCCCGAGCCTGGCGTGGCCGATTATGTGGCATCCAGCGCCTTCTAGCGATACTCCCTGCACAGGATGGGTATGCTCGAGAGATATCGGAGATTACATCTACAGGCGATGGGCGGCTACGACTTGGTGGGAGATCGCGGTCGTGAGTCACGACTTACGTGTCTGGCATTCTGAGGCAGCACCGAGAGGACCCTACCTCCTCCCGAGTATACAGCGGGATGAGTCGCGAGTGGCTTTACAGAGGTTCGGGCGGATTGACCCGATCGTGCCTCCTTTCCTTTTGACGAGGAAGGCTGCTCGCTTAGAGAGGCGGCCGCCCGAGCCTTGGGAGGCGGTATTTCCACCCTTACACAGCCGGACACCCGTCGTCCACGGTACCACCTCCACCACCTATGGTCCCGGCCATACCACCGGTCGAGCACTTGGTCGGACGGCGGGATGAGGGTAGCGAGATGTCGCGGTGGCTTCGGCCCGATCCGCCCGACTACGAGCATCGGGTGAATGCAGCGAGCGCTCTTAACCCCTGCGAGACATACCGATGGTGGAAGCGATGGGCGGTCCATCGAGGGCGCCCCGCATGGACATTTCGAGCGGCGAGGGCGACTCAGGAGGAGGAAGATCCAGGAGGGCGGACGGTGGGAGGGCGCATGATGTAGACCACAGCGAAGCTTAAAGAGATTTTTTTTTCTTAAGCACATTGTTTTCCTTTTCTATGTTTAATCTTTAGTGTTGGACTTAGAACCTTAGCTTTTGGAAGGCCGTGTGGGCGGGACTTATGTTTACTTTTCTTTTGCATAACCGTTGGTTGAACATCACGCCTATGGCGAAAAATTTTGGATATATATATATATACATGACCTAATAGGGCTTTTACGGCAAGTTATGTTTGTTAAGAATGATATTACATTTGGAATCGTTTCTGATAAAGCCGTAATAGCGTTGGTGTATGTTGGTTGTGAAAAGAATAAGTGCTAATGATTACATTTTTCTATAGCGACATGCCTCAGAAGGAATCCGGGCGGGAACCCGAGGTCGAGGTCGGGAAGGCCGAGAGGAAGGGTAGGATCCCGAGCAAGAGCGAAGAGATTCCCCAACCACCACCTCCACCTCAACCCGATCGCGGATCGAAGAAATGTTTCTAAGGCAGAACCTCTCATGTCTTTAGCAGGAAAGGTAGCCGGAAGAAGCCGAACAATGGGTTAGGGCCATTGAGCAGTTTTACCTTTTAAGGTGCAGCACGGAAAGGTTGTCGTGTGTTACCTTCCGGTGATCGGACCGGTGACTTACGGTGGGAGGCGGAAAGAAGACTTTTAATTTGAGCAACTCGAGGAATTCTCGTGGGAGGATTTCAGAGGGCTGTATGAAAAGTACATCCCTAAAAGCTATAAGAGGAAGAAGGGCGAAATTTTCTGCTAAAACAAAAAGGATAGTGTGACCGACTATGATCGCACTTTCTGCGAGATGTCGAGATATGCACAGGCGGTGGACACCGACTTGAAAATGTCGGAAAAGTTCGAGCGGGGCTAAGAATGGAGATCGCATGTCTCTTGCCGACCATGGAGACACATCCTACTGAAGCTCTTGCGAGCTTTAGATATAGAGCGACCATGACCGAAAATAAGTCGGTGGCGTCTCGGACACACAATGCACCGGATAGAGGAAAGGGAAATGGGAACCCAACCGCAGGGAATAACAACAGCGGAACTTTGAGGCCTTGAGTCCTGGCGCCCGTGGCGAGGGCAGCGCCACAAGGACAAGGCTGGAAGAGGCGACTTATGCTCCACCGCAAGGGGACCACATGAACCGTCGAGGACACCTCAATGCCCTCGATGCCATAGGACACACAAGGGTGTGTGCACGGCAAGCGTGGTAGGCTGTTATAAGTGCGGGGCAAGCGGGCATTCGCCACAATTGCCCGATATCACGTTCGGATGTAAGACCGAACCAACGGGCAATGCTTTCGGCCATTAAGGGCTATCTGACTTCAACCCGGCCGCGCGGCGGTTTCATTAACCCCCACAACTCCGGTGTATGCGGCCCGGCCTCAACAACAACTCCAGCGGCCGCAACAATGGCGGCAACGCGGCAACCACCGCAATAGCGATGGCGGCAACCACCGCAACAACGGGCGTCGACCACGCGCCCCGCCAGCGGCGGCAGCGAGGCGAGCAACAACCGCCGAATCGGCGGGACCGGCGCCCGTCGGCCTCGGTAGCTCGGTGCTGAAGCTCGCCCTGCATAGGAGGCGAGCGAGACAAAACCAAGGAAACTTGGCGGTATGGGAGTTCTACTCAACCTACATTATAGTATTGTTCGTCTGGGTGCTTCGCATTCTTTTATTGCAAAATCATGCGTGAAATCTTGAGCCTTAGGTGCGAAAAATCAAGCCGGGATATGAGAATCTCATCGCCTATAGGAGGGATTATGGTATTACCCACTTTTGCTCGAACCTAGAGTTGACATTAGGATCACTTAAGGTTACGGCTAACGACCTAAACATAATACCCATGGATGATGTAGACATAATCCTCGGAATGGATGGTTAGCTAAGAATCATTCCACGATTCTCTGTAAGGAAAGGAAAATTTCGTTTCACTTTCACGGACGAAACTACGCATTTCACGGGATCGGCATGGGAAGGAGGATTCCGATAGTATCGACACTACAAGCTAGGAGGATGATGAACGGAAGGGATGCCATGCATTCCTTGTTTATTTAAGCGATGAGGATAAACCCGAGCGGGTGAAGACATTGAAGTTGTCAGAGAATTTCGGACGTATTTCCGAAAATCTACGGGACTACCTCACGAATAGACAACTAGAGTTTACCATCGACTTGGGCCGGATCAGCCCGGTGTCGAAGCGCCCTATAGGATGGCCCCAAAGGAGCTAGAAGAGCTGAAAATCCAAATCGAGAGCTTTTGGATCTAGGATTCATTAGGCAGTGTTTCGCCTTGGGGGCGCTGTTTTGTTTGTTAAGAAAAGGATGGTTCTTTGAGGATGTGCATCGATTATAGGGAGCTAAATAAGATGACACTAAAGAACAAATACCCTTTACCGAATTGATGACTGTTTGATCAATTGCGAGGCGGGTGTATTCTCTAAAATTGATCTTAAGTCGGGATACCATCACTGAAAATCTGATGCGAGGATGTACCTAAGGCGCATTCGAACCGAGATATGGCCACTATGAATTCATAGTTATGCCATTCGGATTAACCAATGCACCAGCCGTATTCATGGACCTCATGAGCAGTATTCCATCCATTTACGGATAAATTTGTTTTGGTCTTCATAGATGATATCCTTATCTACTCAAAGAATGAAGAGGATCATAAGGAACATCTACGGACGGTTTGCAAACCTTGAGAAATGAAAGACTCTTTGCTAAGTTTAGCAAATGTGAGTTTTAGTGAAGGAAGTTATGTTCCTTGGACACATCGTGTCTGTGAAGGCATAAAAGTAGATCCGACCAAAGTAGAGGCCGTGCGAGGAATGGAAATCACCAAAGGCAGCGACCGCGAAATTAGAAGTTTCCTAGGATTAGTGGCTACTATGGGAGATTCATGAAGGATTCTCCAAGATTGCAAGGCCATAACCCGACTACTCGGGAAAGGAATCAAGTTCAATTGGGTGAGGAGTGCGAGGCGAGTTTTCAAATACTCGAAAAAAATTGACCGGTGCACGGTTCTAGCGGTCCCGAGCGGACAAAGTGCGTGGTCTATCTGAGCATCTAAGGCTGGGTGGGTTGTGTTTTGATGCAAGAAGGAAGGTGATAGCTTATGCATCCCGACAACTCGGACCCACAGTGAACTACCCAACCCGCGATTTGGAATTAGCGGTATGGTTCGTGCACTAAAATATGGAACACCATCTCTACGGTGTGAGATGTGAGATCTTCACGGATCATAAGAGTTTGAAGTATTTCTTGAACAAAGAGATCTGAATATGAGACAAAGAAGATGGCTTGAATTGGTAAAGATTACGATTGTGGTATTAACTATCACCGGGCGAGGCGAATGTAGTGGCGGCGCTTGAGTCGTGAAACCGTACCAGTTAGGATGTCTCTTTATACATGAGGAAAAACTTCGTTGAAGAGTTTGGTAGAATGAGGATTGAGCTGGTGGAACCACAGAGACAATTGTGGTTTGTGTCGCTACACTCACGCGGCATCGACCTAAGAAAAAGAATTGTCGAGGACAAAGGATGGAGGAAAAGTTGGAAAAGATCAGAGAAAGACTAAGGTGCGAAGGATTGAGAATTTCAAGAGGCACGGATAACGCCTTATTGTTTGAAGGTAGGATATGCGTTCTGACGATGGCGAGCTTGAGCGAAATCATGAGTGAGGCTCACGTCGCCTACACACGCCCGCAGACGATACTAAGATGTACGGGACACGAAGGAAAAATTTTGGTGGGAAGGCGTGAAGCGAGACATAAACTTCTTTAGGTGGAGCAGCTGTCTTGTTTGTCGACAAGTGAAGGCCTACACCAGCGACCCTACGGGAAGTTACAACCGTTAGAAATCCCGAATGGAAGTGGGACGATATAACGATGGATTTCGTTACAAGCTTACCCAAATCGAGAAGAGGAAACACAGCCGTATGGGTAATTGTGGATAGACTTACCAAAAGTGCTCACTTTCTATCTATTCAAAGCACTTATGGATCGATAAGTTGGCCCGGTATGCGTTAAGGAAATTATGCGACTACATGGAGTGCGAAATCTATTACCTCGATCGAGACTCCAGTTCACATCCGGTTTTGGATTAGCTTGCAAAGAAGGCTGAGTGCAGTTAAACTTGATCGACATTCCACCCACAAACCGATGGACGATCGGAGAGAGCGATCAAACCACTAGAAGATATGCTTAGAAGCGTAATTTTGGATCGAGGTGCAAAATGGGAAGATATTTTACCTCGATTGAATTTGCTTACAACAACGGTTATCAGCGACGATCGGCATGGCCCCATCGAAGCCTTGTATGGCAAAAGTGTAGATCACCACTTTATTGGGATGAAGTCGGTGAGAGAAAGGTCATAGGGCACGATGCGGTGAGCGAAATGATCGAAATCGTTCGACAAATTAGGATGAGGATAAAGAGGCTCGGGACGGGCAATCTTCTGACGTCTGCGTAGATCCGAGCTACTGATTTGAGGATGGAGACAAAGTATTTCTTAAGGTCTCTCCATGAAAGGTTGTCGGGTTTGGCACGAAAGGAAAGCTTAGACCCGTTTCATAGGACCTTATGAGATCTAGAAAGGATAGGTCCGATGGCTTATAGGTTGGCTCTTCCATGAACCTGGGGAATGTCCATAATGTTTTCACGTGTCATGATTCGAAAATCGTTCACGACCCAAAGCACGTGATTCGCGAGCGGCGTGATCCTCGAGCGCGGACATGAGCTATAAGGAAGAACCCGCAGCCATACTTGACCACAAAGTCCAACAACTACGGAGCAAGTCGATTCCGTTAGTCAAAGTCTTGTGGAACACCACGGACGAGAAGAAGCCACGTGGGAGCTTGAAGAAGCGATGAGAGAAAAATACCCGATCTATTTTTCTAAAGGTATACAAATTTGGGACGAAATTTTTCGTGAAGGGTGGAATGTAATATTCGAAAAAGCGAATATCGATTACGGTTTTCTAAACCCGTAATTAGGGTTTTACCGTATATTATCTTTTACGACATCGAACCTTGTGATTTCGATACGATATCGTTATAACAATTCCTTTCATAATTCACTAAGGATTGTGAATTAAAGGATTGAAATATTACGAAATGATTAAATCGATATATTTTAACGTCGACGCAGCGTGTCGAGCGTCGACTTTTCATGAAATTTTACGGCGGTGAAGCTTGGAATTAATTTCCATCTTAATTCCTTTATTAAAGGGATATATTTATTTAGTAAGTATGAACTTCTGCGACCATTTTGAGATGAGTCGATTTTGAGCGTTTTGAGGCGTTTTGAGCGTCGGCGTCTGAGGCGTTTTGTAAAATGAGTTTAATACTCGAAATTATCATAATTAATTTCCTATTATTATTCTATATAATTTCAGTATTAATATTTATTAAAATCGAATTTTCAGTTATTAAATTCGATATTTTGGTGTTGAAATTTTGAAAACCTAAGTTTATAAACTTTGGTTTTCACATGAAATGACACCATTAAATTATCATATGGTATCTAAACTATATGTTATGACATATATGAGTATCATTAAGCTATGAAATCAGTTTTTGGAACATTAAAACTCGATAGCTTATAATTATAATTTTCGAAACATAATTCTTGGAATTAGGGTTTCATATGCATAAATTAATGCTATAATTTTATCCTATGCTATTATTGATATCTAAATCATATATTATGATGTATATATGTATATTTGGATCGAAAATGGCATGAGTATCAATAATAGGTGTGATTTGTATTTTATTCCTATTTTCCTAATTTTGGATCGGTATTTTCCAAAATATGCTATATGGTTGATTTAATTATTTTATGGCATGTATTATATATCTATGACCTATAATATGATTAATACATAGTATTATAGTGTAACAAAAATTAAACCACCTCCCAACACCCTTAAAAGCGCGGCCACCCTATTAAACAAAGCGTGATGATCCACCTTTTTTTTGCCCAACCCATGCACACTTTGTTGATGATCACTACACTCATCATCATTAATTGCTCTTCATCCATTGAGGTGTGTGTGTGTGATGTTGGCCAAAATCGAGAGAGAGATAGTATAGGGAGGACCGCTTCACATTCATCCCCATTCATACTCAACCTCGCATCAAATTCTAATCACTCTCAAAACACCATCTTTTCCTCTCCTCTTTACGAGCAGGCGAAACTCACCCATTATTTTGAAAATTTCTTCTTCTTTCTTCTTCATTCTTATACTCCAAGTTTGATATCCACATTGCTCTTGTCATTATATACCATTCCTAAGGTAAATAAGACCTTAGTATCGATTACATCTCACATTTATTCGGAAAAATCATGCTCTATATGTTATATGTGTGTTTGAATGTTATATGTATGTATATGTATGTTTTAAATGTTCTAGAGCATGAGATAATTGTTCTTGATGATTTATATTCAAATATATGTGAATATATGTTAGATAATCATATGTTGTTGTTTATTTAATTTTGAATGGATCTAGCATGTATATATGATTTTGAACCATAGGTCTTGTTTTAAAATAATTTTGAAAACTATAGAAAATGTTTAGTAATGATGACCGAGCATGTTCTAAGTATTTTTAAGAATGAAATATTGATGTATGTTATGATTTAAGGCTATGGTATGTTAATTAAAATTTTGGAAAACCACAGCCTAAATTTTTAAGAATCTTAGTGAGCTTCATAAGTTCATACCTTGGTGTATAATTTTATTTTAAAGCTTGTGATGACATATTAATGCTTTAATGTATTGTTTATATGTTATATGTTTTAATTAAATTTTGAAAACCATATGCTAATTTTTAATTAATACCGTGAGCTTTAGGAAAGTATAGGTTGATGTATGATTTTATTTTTGAACATGTAATGGTGTTTTAATGCTTTAGTATATTATTTATGCATTGTGTGAATTAATTAGAATTTTTGGAAATCAAATACTATTTTAAATCAAATAAACCGTGAGCTTGTTGCTCTTGAAGGTGATGATTTAATTAGTTTTGATAAATATTATGATGTTATATTACTATACTATAGTGTATAAGCATAGTATATAATTGTTGGAATTTTGAAAACCAAAACCAAAACAATCAAAAAAAGCCGAGCTTACAAGCTCATATGGTGATGATTTCAATTGGTTTGGTTGATATTATGATGTTACAATGTTATAATATAATGTTTAATCATGTTGGAATTTATTTAGAATTTTTAGAAATTATTTGCTAATTATTTGGTAATTATCAAGTTATTACCGTGAATAATTGTTATATATTGTGAAATGAATGCTTATGATGAACTATGGGTTATATTGGTGAAGTATATTGATGTTGGGATATTATATTAAGTATATATCAATTTTGGGAATTTTTGGATAATTATTCCCTATTTATTGGAATTACCGTAAATATATATATGTATATATATAAATAAATAGCAAATAATATCATATGAATTTTATGAATTCATATTCTGGACCATAGTGTATAATAATGCACTATATTAATTTAGAAAATTTTTCAAAGGTCATTTAGTATTTTAATCTAATTATCGAAAATTTCGATAATTTAAAGGAGTTTAAAATCCTTTTAATTCAGTTTATTAATAAAATATATGTCTATTAATATTCTGGACAGTTTTAAATTTTACAAAATTTTATAAACATAGATTGCTATGTTTGAGACAAGCGTTCATTTATAACGTTTTAAATACCAAAATCGCTTTTTATTTATAAAAGGGTTATTAAAAATTGAAAATATTTATAAGTCCTTGATTTACAAGATAAATCGAGAAATAGGACTTTCGTTTTCAAATCGATCAAATTCGATTTATAAAACAAAATAGTAAGAAATTACTTTTTAAAAGTGAAATCGTTGACTTTGTTGACGATGTTGACTTCGTTGACTTTTCAAGTCAAGCGTGCGATTATCGTTTATAAATCGTCGATGCGCGTAAGATATACTAATTGAGTATGATACCTCATTAGTAAGAAAAGATTTCACAAATGAAATCCATATATCGAAAAAGCGTGCTTATCGTTGAGCGTATCTCGAGGAGCGAGAAAAGTCGATCGTATCGTGTTAGAGGCGTATTGAATCCACTAAGGAATTCGGTCTACATCGATATGAAATATCGAAGTTTATCTTAGTTTTGAAAGTCTCGAAAGACTTGACGGCGTACTAAAGCCTCGCTTTTTCGTAAAGGTGTGGGCCTTGACGCGTGACGGGATTTTGACGAGCGAGCGAACTGGGACTTTACAACGAACCATAGTCGGTGGGCTCCTTTTCTTACCTCACGAATGTGGGCTTCTTATCTTCAAAATGTGGGCCTTTTCTTACCCACTAAAATGTGACTTTCTTGTTATTTCAAATGAGTTTATTCTGACACTTATCCTACTGTTGTTTAACAAATGTTTCTTGCATTACACCGCGAAAATATTTCGTTTTGTGTATGGATCTATCTGTTATGCCGGGTAGAAATGTGGAGATAGTTGGAACTATTATATCAATTGTTGTGGTAGCACCCACCTTTTTAATGTCGGGTCTGTGCGGGATGATAAATGCACAGCTAGGATTGGCGTGAAGGTTGGAACTATCTGTTGTGTTAACATATGCTTGCAGAGAGTATTGTGTCTTTGTGCGGGATTCGGCGGTCACGGCGTCGTAGATGGGAGGCCTCACTCTCGGCGTTTATTATTTATTATTATTATGTATTGTGACTATGAGATACGGACCATACACGCGAAAATGCTCGGCGAGCTATGTTTCTGACGAAAATGATTTGGTAAGCCTGAGGCATTTTAACTAAAACCACTTGTGACTTACCCGATATTGGCGGTAATCCAAATTCTATCAAATGTTTTCGGCATGAGTCCACTAAGTGCAAATTTCTTGTACTTAGCCACCGCATGTTGTTTTAAATGTGCGGGTTGAGCTCGATAGTGATGATGGGGAATGTGTTGAGGAGTCCGGTGTCCTTGACCGATTTACTTGAATTTGTGGTTTATACCTTGAATGCATATCGTCGTATATATTATTCACACACTCATTGCTATACTACGAACTCCCTTATTTACGCTTTATGTTTATAAACTATTGAGGCCCGTCGGATCGGGCGAGTTTTGGGGTCCGATGGCTAAAACCTTCAAAAACAATATAACATCATCTCGTATTACATTCGAGCATGTTGGTTTATTTTATGCATCTCTATTTTACCCATGTAACCCTAAAATACTACTCTAGTATTAGTTGCCCTCAGGTCGGGTTGGTCGGGAGTGGGGTCGTACAGTGGTATCGCAGCTTTTGCTCTTTGTAAACCCAAAACCTTTATTCTAAGTCTAGATCGAGTCACCGGACTTCTGAAACCAACCGACTCCTCAACACTCCATCACATCGAGCTCAACCGAAAAAGGTAATCGATTTCTTTCTCAAACTCATGAAATTTCTCGCATGACGAGGAGTTAGAAGAACTTTTTGAGAAATTTTATGATTATGAAAATTTTTAAATTAAGAAGAAAATTTTGCCAAAATTTTTGAATCGAACCAATACAATTGCTCAAGTATTGAGATGGAAGTGTATGGTAGTATCGAGTTGAATGATCAACATGAAATGAACGAATTCATTTTGAATATGTGTATGAGTTGATCATGACTATCTTTGAAATCATACTACCGAATTGCAAATAAAACTTTACCTCCCAGACTTTCAAAATTTTATTTATGATGAACGATATGTTATCATAAGACTAACTTAGACTCTAAGGAGCATGTTCACGTATCGTGAAAGAACATAGAAGTATGAACTTCTTTTCCTTAT
>JAODLM010000060.1:0-105694 GCA_036937905.1 Salvia rosmarinus
CTTTAGTTTATTTTCGTTATTACCTTCGCTTGATTTTATATCCAAGCCCCAAACCTTTCAAACCAAATTTCGCTGTTTCGATTATGACGAATTATTGTCGAGTTAGCTCGTGGTTTTCGTGTTGCAATCCACGTGGATACGATACTGCCTTACCTATATACTGCACGCTGTTACAAAAGTGAGCGATCAAATTTGCGCCGTTGTCGGGATTGTTAAGATTATATAGGAATAACTTGATAATTCAGAATTATTAATTCAAGTCAGATTTTATTTTATTTTCTTTGCTCGTTTGATCTAATTTCTTGTTTCTCTCTGTGTAGATATGATCACAAGGTCCCGAGACCTCCCGAGCCATAGTTAGATCCGTAAATCGAGACTACCCAAAGGAGAAAGAGAGAAGAAAAGGCAAGATATGGCAGAAATCCAAACAACGGGGTGTTCCTCCCAACGGGGTGTACCTCCTACAAGCTGCACGCCTTCTCGCACTTTATGGAAATGCAACGCCGATGGCGAACATGGAAATTCTAGTCCTACTCCTGAGGCGAGACCTCTAAACTATATGTATCGACCTCCTACCGAGCAATTTCAGGAGGCAGAGTGGGGCCCGGAGGTGAATGCAATAACTTCGAGTTGAAGCCGCCCTAATCAGCATGGTTCAAGGAGAACAGCTCGGAGGAGGAGGACGGAGGATCCAATGCCCATCTCGAGACATACTCACATTTGTGACACCATCAAGGTAATCGGGTGCCACAAGATACGATCCGACGCGCATGTTCGATTTTCATTGCGCAATCAAGCAAAGGACCGATTCAAGAGTTTAGATCGCATCGAATCAACAAGCTGGGGAAATTGCTAAAAGTTTCTCTCGAATACTTTCCACCGCTAAAGCACGTAAGATCATAGCCGAGATTTCCCACTCTCCCAAAGGAGACGAGTCATTATTCGAGTCAGGGAGAGATTTGGGGCTTGTTGAGAAAGTGCCCACAACATGGATTTTCTAGAGAGTTAGACACATGCTCTATAGTGGGTCGACACCTCACACGAGGAGTATTGTTGATGCATCGGCGGAGGATGCCCGCTAAATCGGGCGAGTGGAGGAAGCTAGGAATTATAGAAGAGATGGTCGCGAATAGCTATCAACGGCCTATGGAGAGGACACCGTGCGTGAAGTCTCGCTACTATTGAAGGCGATTCAAGTATGATAATATTATGGAGCGCCACCTTCCGAGAAGCCGCTCGAGAAGGAAAGGAAAGCAAAAAGAGTTGTTCACGCCAATGCCGCAAAGGTAGATATGAATGAGGCTAAGATGAGTTACATAAATCGGCGAATCACGCCTGGGAATCCGATACAATCCGAATCAATGTAAGTCATCCTAATTTCGATGCCAACCCCAACAATTTCAACAACCTCCGCCAGTTTCTCGCCTCGTAATGGAGTGATTCATGAGACGAAGAAGCCGAGTCTAGACGACATGATGCGTGAGTTGGTTGTGAGCAACCAACAATTGCACACTAATCGTAATTCATTTATAAGCAACACTGGCATAAGATAAATCATTTAGAGTCCACCGTGACGCTATGGGAAGCATATGAAGATGATGGAGAATCAAATAAGTCAGATAGCCGCACAGCAGAACGGACAATACAAGTCAGGCTAATTTTCGAGTAATACGAAGGTAAACCCTAAAAATCACTATAATGCCATTCAATTGAGGAGTGGACGAGCTTATCAGAACCACACGGGGAAAAACGGCAAAACGGGCAAAAAGTGAACACTCGCGACCGAGCTTATGTATCATGAGCCCGGACGCTGAGGAATCAAAACAGAGCTTATGTGAGGAGTCGCGGAGGACCCCTGCTGATCGCGAGTAAGAATGCAGCAACCACTAGAAATCGTGCAAGAATCTCGAGGCGCACTAAGCGATCCGAGCTCAGCATCATGAGCCCGGCCAAGAAGAGCGCAGACGTTATTTCAGATACCTATCGCGACCGCATCGCGTGGCAAGGAAGTCGCGAGGCAACCTTAAAAGGCATATCCGACCTACACTCATCCGATTGCTGAAAGTCGACACAAGCCAAGTACGATGAGAAGTCAATTCGCTTATGGAGATGTTTCAAAGGTGCACATCAATATTCCTTTACTTGATGCACCGAGACATGCCGGATACGTGAAGTTTTGAAAGATGCCGTCAAGCAAATAAGAAGAAGTTTGGGAAATTTGAGACTATAAATCTTTCTCAAGAGTGCGTCAGATTACGTAAGTTGCCGCCGCTGTATGATCCGTGCACCACCATAGCATGTGTAATCGATACGTATATCTCCAAGTTCTCGCGTGATTTGGGGCAAGCATCAATTTGATGCCGTTGTCCATTTTTAATAGATTGGAGATCGAGAGATCTGCCGACCACCATTGCTCTTCGATGGCGACACATCAATGACCTATCCAAAAGGGATAGTGGAGGACGTGTTCGTGAAAGTTCGAGACTTTATCTTCCCCGCAGATTGTAGTTCTCGATATGCCGTAGGACGGAATACGCCTTATTCTCGGGAGACCGCCCTAGCTACCGCAGAGCAATGATAGACGTAAGATGGAGATCTCACCTTCGTGGTCAACGATTAGGAGATGAAAATCTCTATTTATGACGCAATGAAGCAACCCAAGAGAAGATTATGGATGAATGTCGGTTATCGAGCAACCCTTCCACTCAATTGCAATCACCGATCCGTGGAGTTTTGTATGCAGAACTTGATTTTCTCACCCGCACTTGATGAGGCGTGTGATGAGATTTTAGAGTATCTTGAAGTTATCGGAGAAGTCGAGGCCCTCCCCGAGGAGCCGCGGCCTTATCTAGACGGAGGAAGCCCATTGGAGGAGAGTATGTTGGGTGGAAGAAGAAGAGATCACAACCAAGATTGGAGTTGAAGGAGTTGTCCGACCACCTTCAAGATGCCTTTCAGCGACGGCGAGACGTGCCCAAGGATAGTATCTTCGGCTTTAACAGATTTATGAGTCATGTAAACCGATGGTTGTGCCGAAACAATATAACTGTGATCGCGGACTATTTCGATATTAGCGGGTCACCCTTCGATTTGCATGCACCGGATCCTGCTGGAGAATGTGTAAGCCAAGGCGAACCTCAACGCCGCCGAATCCGCAATGCAAGAGGTCGGAGGAAGGAAGTGTTGAAGTTATTAGATGCGTGCATGATCTATGCTATATCGTATAAAGTGGGTTGGTCTCGACTCAAGTGGTATCCAAGAAAGTGGGGTATCATGATCGAGATGAGACGAACGAGCTGTGGCAATAAGACTCAGAACGGATGTCAAGTTTGCATTAACTATCGTGGCTTTCAACGCGCCACAGGAAGGACCATTTTCCTTACCCTTCATTAATCGATGTTGGATGCATCCGCGGGTAATGAGTTCTATTGTTTTCTAGATGGATATTCGGTACAATCGATTGCCATCGCCTCAAGATCAAAGACAAGACGGCGCTCACGCGTCTTACGGAGTTTTTGCCCCAGAGAAGAATGTCGCTTGATTGTGCAATGCTCCAACCACTTTCTAAAGGTGCATGATGTCCATCTTCCACGGATTAATTGAAAATATTATGGAAGTTTTCATGACCCACTTTTCAAGATTTGGTTCTTCGTCAACCATTGTCTCCACAATCCGCCACAAGTGCTACAAAGATGTGAGAGACCTAATCTGCTCTCAATTGGGAGAAGTTCCATTTCATGGTAAAGGAAGGTGTGTGCTTGGCCACAAAGTCTCGCCCAAGGTTTGGGGGATCGGCAAAGATAGTAGCAACGAGAAACTACCTCCTCCCACAAATGTCAAACCGTGAGGAGTTTTCTGGTCATGCGGGCTTCTATAGAAGATTCATCAAGGACTTCTCTCATCATCAAGCCACCGTGGGACTGATCGAGAAAGATACAAAGTTTGTGTTCACGAGTGAGTGCTTGGGGGCTTGAGAAATTGAAGTAACCCCGATATCGACCCCAGCTTTGGTATCACCGCATTGAGTCAACCATTCGAGCTGATGCGCGATGCTAGTGATTGGGCAAGGAGTCGTGTTAAGCGTAAACGAGATAAACTTTTTCGAGTCACCAAATGAACTACACCACTACCGAGAAGGAATTACTTGTTGTGGTCTATGCTTTTGATAAGTTTAGACCTTATTTGGCGGGCACCCACACCATTGTCCACATCGACCATGCCGCCATTCGTCATCCGCTCGCCAAGAAAGACTCGGCCAATGATTGAAGAGATGGATCCTCCTTCTTCAAGAGTTCGATATGGAGATTAAAGATAGAAAGTGGCTGCAGAACGTGGTTGCCAACCACTTATCGAGATTAGAGAAGTCATCAAGGAGAGGATAAGAAGATTGGGATCAAGGAGAACTCCCAGACGAAAGCACATCTTGAGCATCATTGATCATACACCATGGTATGCCGATTTTGTAAATTACTTGGTGATTGAAGTTTTGCCCATCGCGCCCTCATCATGTTTCTCCACGATGTCAAGTTTTGTTATTGGGACGATCCCCATCTCTACCGCCGATGTACCGATGGTCTGATACGTCGTTGTGTTCCCCAAGGAGAATGAGAGAACATAATCCACAAGTGCCATAGTTCTTTAAATAGAGGACATTTTGCAGCGGCCAAGACGGCGGCAAAGGTTTGCCAAAGTGGATTCTATTGCCTTCGATCTTCAAGGATTGCCGCCTTTATCAAGAGTTGTGATCGCTGTCAAAGAATGGAAACGCCACTAAGAAAGACGAGATGCCACGTAAGACCATCATGGAAGTGGAACTATTCGACGCTTAGGGATCGACTTTATGGGTCCGCTCCCATGTCTTGTGGTTACACGCACATCTTACTCGCTGTGGAGTATGTTTCCGATGGGTAGAAGCGATTCACTCACCACGAACGACTCCAAGCGTAGTGATCAAGTTTCTACAAGAATATTCTCGACTGATTCGGAGTGCCGAGAGCGCTGATCGCTGATGGAGGGTCGATTAATAATAAGTTGCTAGGCAATGTCCTAGCTAAGTATGACGCGAAGCATAGAGTCACCTCCCCATATCATCCGCAGAGAACGGGTGTCGAACTCGCCAACCGAGAGATAAAGCAAATTTTGGAGAAATCGGTCAGAATAGGAAAGATTAGGCCAAGCAATTGATGATGCTCTTTGGGCCTACCGGATCGCCATAAAGCTCCTATTGGGTTATTCCATATCAATGGTATTTGCAAATCTTGCCATTTACCATTCAATTAGAGCACAAAGCTTATCGACCACGAGGAGAATCAACATGGATTTCAAGGAGGCCGGTTGATGAGAGGTGAACAACCGTTGGAGCTTGATGAGTGGAGGAACGAAGCTTTTGAAAACCCCGGATATACAAGGAAAGAGCTCGAAATTCCACGACCTCCTCATTCGTCCCAAAGGATTCTCGCGGTAATGAGGTTTTACTTTACAATGCTCGACCGCCTCTTCCCGGAAAGCTTGAGTCAAGATGGTCGGGTCAGACATCGCTCATCGAGCTCACGCCAATGAGAGTTATGAATTACAAACCGAGTGGAAATATTTTCAAGGTGAACGGCCAAGACTTCAAATCCTACTTCAAGTCACACTCGATCGAGAAGTCAAGGTGACCAAGCTCAATGAACCATGATGAGAGGTAACGCCGAGCTAGCTAACGATAACTCTAGCACTCGGGTGGGAGGTAACCCAACAATTTTACGTGTTTTTTTTGTCGCTTTTTATTTTTGTTTTTGTTTGTTTGTGTCGATCTGCTGGTCTGCTAAGTTCCAATGTGTTTAATGGCTTTATATATATAAAAAAAAAAGGCTACCTATGACCACCGCGATCATGGCGAGGAGTGGCCGCGAGAAATCGGGCAGTAGCTATTTGCCCATCGTTGACGAGCCTAGCGACCACCCTCGCGACCGTGAGGCGTGGCCGCGAGAATTCGGGCAGTAGCTATCTACGCTGAACGCCCACGCTTAGCGAACGAGCTCGCGACCGCGAGCCCGGTCGTGAGGCGTGACCCGACCCACGCCCGGACGTCGACCCGCGTGTTTCGGCTTGTTTTTTACCTCATTTCCCCCATTTTTGACACACACACATGCAAACTTCAAAGAATACACCCTCTAAAAGCACCAAAACCCTAGTTCTTTACTTTGCTTGCAATTTCTACATATAATCCACTCAAGGTATGCTACATTTCCTTAATTCTTCATGGTTTACGCTTTTAGCATGATTTAGAAGAGTTTTTCCATTATATATTCTTGTTGTGGTTATTGAAGATTTGAGGAACTAGAGCTTCTATTGCTAAATTTACTCGGTGTTTGAGCAATGGTTTTTTCACCGTTAGGTCTATTGATGTTCCTAGTTGCATATTATTGGTTTAATTTGCCTACATTGTTGAATTGTTGAACAATTTCAAAATCCCAATTTCTGTCAACATTTAACCTCGACTGTGCTCATGATCATGAGCCCGTCATGGAAGCGCTCACAAGACGCTCACAGAATCGCCTCATGAGCATAGCTTATGGGCTAGAATTGTAACGTCTCACTTTTTGCTTGATTTAATTTGCTTTAAATTTAAATCTTTGTGTTGGATTTGTGAGAATTTGACGTGCTCGAATTTGTGTCGACTTGAGGGAGTCCGTAGTTGCGCCTCTAGTTAGAAAAACCAACTTCAAATTTATCTTGTGGTTTTTAGAAATTTTACTTTATTAAGTTTTGGGCTTATATAATTATCAAATTATATTATTTATTTTAAATTGGGCTTTGTAGAATATTATTTTGTTGAGCCCAAATTTATTTTATATTTATCTAGGATTAAGTTTTATTAACAAGAGTTCTAATGGGATTAGGATATCTTTAGTTATAATAATACATCCCTTACGCAATATATATATATATAAATATATACATATATCACAAATTCACGCCTTTTTTTTTTCTCAACACATTACACTCAAAATTTTTCTTTTGAAAAGCTTTTCTTCTGTAGCATTGACAATCAAAATCCTTATCATCTAATTCAAAGATCTCACATGTTTTGACAAGTGTTTAGGCTCGTAGCTTCCAAAGAAGTTTTATTTTCTTTATAAACTTTTATTGCCATGTTTTTAATTTATTTTTCCAAAGCATGATGAATTAAGGACATACATGATCTATCATTCACATTTTTCGAAAAAAAATGGCTACTGTATGTGTTAGGTGTTAATAAAAAAATGGAAAATAGTGAATGTTGTTTTTCCGTGGTGATCTAATAAGCTAGATTAACAAAGTTGTGATTATATCATTATATGGATCAAGTTGATGATATTTTTTAGATCGAATTTTAAATTATGATAATTATAACAATAATAATAATAAAAATGGGTGCTTCACCCACTCTAGATTATGCCTAGACTATAAATTTATGACCAAGCTTTCTCTCTGTTGCCCATAGCAGATTTAGCATGCACGCCAAATTTAGACGAACATTAAATTCTTATAGCTAAGTATGACCACATGCTAGGACCCATTTTGACTGTAACCTTACCTTGACGAGGAGAATGACTGGAGGAAAAAAATAAGTTAAAAGAAGAAGTAAATAATTGTGTAAGTGTCTGCTAATTACTATCTTATTTTCGTGAAAGTAGTCAGAGGTTAGAGCTTGATGATTTCAAGATTTAATACAGTAAAAATAAACAAGTTTGTTTTGAAACTAATAAGTATAGTAGGTTAAAGTGTTGCGTTTTTATTTATTTATTCAAACAACTAAATAGTTAATTATGTACACACTCACACACGCATATATATATGTGGAAATACACATTTATAGCCATCCAAGTTAATGAATGTCAAATTATAGCCACCAACATAAAAATGTCAAATTATAGTCAACTTTGTATTTTTGGACCCATTTGCCCTTGCCTTGAATTTGAAAAATCGCGGTTTATCAACGTTCTATCAAAATAGCCCGGTTACATGTGCATTTCAGCTTCTCACCAACGCCAATCCTCTTCCGATTCTCCCAACCCTCACCAACGCCGATTCCTCTTCCAACGCGAACGCCGCCGCAGCCCTCACGAACGCTGTTGCACCTCCGTCATTACTTACCCAAATGTCCGATTCGAGAACGAGTACATCCCTGGCGGCCGAAGAAGTAGAAGCGCCAAGAAGAAGTAGCGGTCAAGAAGAAGAAGACGCCCGGCGAAGAAGAAGAAGAAGAAAGCGAAGAAGAAGAAGAAGAAGAAGAAGAAGAAGAACAAACGAAGAAGAAGACGAGGATGCGAAGGAGAAGAAGAAAACGAAGAAGAAGACGAGGATGCCAAGAAGAAGAAGAAGAAGAAGAAGAAGAAGAAGAAGAAGAAGAAGAAGAAGCAAGAAGAAGCAAAGAAGAAGAAGAAGAAGAAGAAGAAGAAGAAGAGAACCCGAACATGCGCCTGTGTAATCACATAATTTAGGATTTATTGTTTGAAATGAAATTTATTGTTTGAAATGTCGATAGAATGTGATTATGAACTCGAATTAGCTTGGGTGATCATAATCGCATCATTTAATTCAAAATTACGGCCGTGATTTAGGTATGGACCGTTGATTATAAACCTGGATTGGGTGATGACGCATTGAATTGCTCGAGTTGGGGATATTGGGACTATTTGCGCCGATAGTCCTAATAGTCCCACCTCGATTTAGTCTTTCTTGCTCTAATGTTGGATCATGAATTTTGTTAGTTTGAAATCATGCTTATATTTTGCTTGTGTCAATTGCTCGAATTGGGTCTATTAGGACTATTTGGGACTGATGGGCCCATGTAGGGAAAACGCTTGTTAACCCTCGCCCGAGGATCCATCTTGGGTGTTTAATTCACCATACATTGATTATAAACCCAGCATGCGCTATATAATTAAATCGCAACACGTAGGGGTTTTCACGCAGTTTACCTTTGGATCCGCCGAGGTGGATCGAACGGATGAACGGATTGAACGGTCGAGACTCGTGCTTTGACCTTCCGGACTGTATCCCGATACCCAAACCCAACGCCGAGCGAGGACGAGCTATGGAGAATGCACCGAAAATCACTCGAGCTCTTCACAATTTTCGAGAATCTCAATACGTGATGGCCGAAAATTATGCTTGCAATATGTGAGCATTAACCTGACATTATCTCATACCTTATATTTATAATGCACTACCTTAATCCTATATGGAATATTACCATAATCCTATGGAATATTACCATAATCCTATATGGAATATTACCATACTCTTAGATTATTTCCATACTCTTAGATTATTTCCATAATCTTATATGGAAAGGATCTATGCATATACCATAAATATAATTATATCCTTGTGGATAAAGAGAATAAAATCTTGCCTTTGAGAGCCATAGGGCCCGATTTCCACAAAGTTCTACGGGCCCGGATGGGCCACCAGGATCAAATGCAAGGAATAAAGATGGGCCTCAAATAAATTAATTATCTTATGCTCACCCGTAACATAAATTAATTTATAAACATTCGATCATTCCACTAGAGAAAGAATGTCGACTTACCCTTTATTACCGGGTTGAGTCGGGCTTGCACTTAGACATTACGAATCCCGTATTTAAGATATCGAACGTCCATTAATCATTTATAGCAATCGATCGCTTAAAACGATTAATAACTTCATTTCCTTAAGTAGTACCACTCAACCTTATTATTGTACTTGAGCTAACTCAACTCGCGGGGTTTAGTACAATAAACCTTGAGCTCCTTGGGGACGCCATCATCCTTAACGGATACGCGACTGACATGATAACTAGCGTGACATACAAGATCGCCACCACCCAAGATGCGGAGAATTTGGTTAGAACATATAACCCTCACCCATAACAAGTCAAAGTGATGGTCAAGAACTCATACTCACCTAATACCTTATCGAGGTTTAGATCATCGTAAGTCACCGAGATCTTGGTTCTTCACGACGGTCGAAAGAAGAACACATCTCATCGTGATCCTTCAATACGCCGTAGACGCATCAAAGATAGACAAGCAACTAAGTCAAGTCACTTCTTATCTATACCGCAGCTAAACCGACAACTCGCCCTTAAGTCGCCTCACCAGGAAACTTTTTATATCTCATTAAGCTTGACCAATCATACTGCACTTCGTGATCTTCTACACACCGTATGATCTAACTTATATATGAGATAAGGACACGATATATGCAATCAAGTATTCAAATCGATAGAGATTGTAATAGTGGTCACAGAAACATTGTATACAAGCTCAACCATACCGCTTTCGAAGATACAAATCCAACAATCTCCCACTTATACTAAAGCAAACTTTAGTATACAATGTGTCTTTCTACTAGCTATTACAAAACAACCATCACTTTGCTTCTCCCACTTATACAAAAGTTTCCTTTCTAAGTGGGTGCCATCAAGCTTAATCCAAGTCCTCTAACGTGTCCATCGTAGACTTTTGCGGCGTGCTCTTCGTGAATGGATCCGCTAGATTTTCCGTCAGATCAATCTTTTCAATCAGCACGTCACCTCGCTCTAACGATTTCTCGTATGACATGGTACTTTCTCTCATGTGTTTAGTCGCCTTGTGGGTCCGTGGTTCCTTCGAGTTTGCACATCGCACCGAGTTATCACAAGAAACTATGATACTCTTGGGCAAACCAGTACCACATCTAGATCCATGAGGTAGTTCTTGAACCATACAGCCTCCTTAGAAGCCTCCGGCGGCTACATATTCGGCTTCCATGGTAGAGTCCGCAATGCATCGCCGCTTTGCACTCCGCCAGATACGGCCCACCTCCCAAGGTAAACACATAGCCCGAGGTCGACTTTTTTCTCATCACGGTCGCCTTGGAACCGAGTCAGATAACCCAAAGGCATTAGACTATCTCGCATGGTAAACTAGCCTATAATCTCGAGTCCTTTTCGTGATACTTGAGTATATGCTTTATCGCAATCCAATGAGCTTGTCTGTGGTTAGATGATATCAGCTACTATGCCTACCGTGATAGCGTATATCGGCCTCGTGCATAGCATTGCGCATATGAGACTTCCTACGGGAAGCGTAAGGAACTTGTCTCATTTCCTCTATCTCCTTTGCAAATATAGGTGATCATTTTAGATAAAGGAACGCCATGTCCGAAAGGTAGCAATCCTTTCTTGGCGGTCCGCATACTAAAACGAGTAATCACAAGATCAATGTAAGACGCCCGAGATAAGCTCAACATTTTCTTCTTGCGATCTCGCAAACCTTGATCCCAAGAATGTACGCGCATCTCCTAAGTCTTTCATTTGAAACCGATCGGATAGCCAACTCTTTACGCCCCGATATGACTTCACGTTGTTGCCAACTAGAAGGATATCATCTACATAAAGTGCAAGAAATACCACATCACCGCTGACATCTAATCGATACACACAACTCGCTAGGCAACTGGGTAAATCCATAGGACTTACCACCGCCAAAGCGTAAGTTCCATGATCGGAGGTTCGCTTAAGTCCATAAATGGACTTCTTAAGCTTCCATACTAGATGCTCTTCACCCTTTACCACATAACCTTCGTGTTGTCGCATATAGATGTCTCTACCTTCCTCAAGGTAACCGCTTAGAAAAGCGGTTTTAACATCCATTTGCCAAACCTCTAGGTTCAAGTGGGCTGCTATGGCTAGAAGAATTCGATGGACTTGAGCATTGCTACAGTGAAAAGGTCTCATCGAAATCGATGCCCTCAACTGAAAGTGTACCCTTTTCGCCACAAGCCACGGCTTTAAAAGTCAAACCTCTCCATCGAATCTCTTCCTCTTGTATATCCACTTACTACCTATGGCTTCCTTGCCATCCGGTAGAGGTGTCTTTCATATACATCCATAGCCGCATGGACTCCATTTCTAAGTCCATAGCGTGTGCCATGATCTTGCATCAATATCTTGTATCGCCTCCTTGTATGTCCATGGGTCGATTATTGCATGTTCGTCCGCTGGGACCAAATCCAAGATTCACCCACGAACATAAATCGCCGGGTTGACGAACAACCCTCCCACTACGACGAGGTTCTACAGCACAATGGCAACGGTGGAAGCAGATACTTGTGGTTCTCTAACTTGCACAACTTGCTGTGTAGGTACCACTTGTACGGTCGGTATCTCCAAAGGGAACTCAACCCACTTCAATTTCTTGAAGTATCCGTGTCGATCCCTCCCACTAGACTCGACATCTCGCACCTTTCGCCTAATCGGTGGTGGAATACGATCATCTTCAATTCTCAAGAATGATTTCAACTTTGGACTTATGATTTTCATGTAGTCCTCTTCTAAGAATCGAGCATTAGTGCTAATAATGACCTTCGATCCTTAGACTATAGAATAAACCACCTTCGCCCTCTAGGATAGCCAATAAACACCTTGGCCGATCTAGCCTCCAACTTGTCGCCTTTCTTGTTCAAAGACATGTGCCGGATCGCCCATATCCTTATGTGGCTTAAACCGGGCTTCGCCCAAACCACAACTCGAAGGGGGTCTTTTCGATCGACTTGGACGGTACTAGATTTAGCAAGTATGCCGCCGCCTCTAAGGCATACCCCGTAACGAAATAGGCAATGTAGCATAACTCATCATAGATCTAACCATTTCTAAAAGAGTCCTATTTCTTCGCCCGACACACCATTTCTGTGTGGTGTGCTTGTGAAGTCGCTTGGATGTAATCCCACACTTCACTAGATAGTCCATAAACTCGTTATCGAGGTATTCGCCACCGCGATCGGACCGCAGCGACTTGATACTCTTACCTAGCTTCGCTCCACTTCCGCCTTAAACTCTTTGAATTTCTCAAAGCATTCGCACTTGCGAAGCGGTATATGTATCCGCACCTCGAGTAATCGTCAATGAAAGTGACAAAATACTGCATTCTCCACGAGCTTGTGTGGACATCGGTCCACATAGGTCGAATGGACTAACTCCAACATTTACGGGCTCTATAACCCTTCGCTTTGAAGGGTCCTCGGGTCGACATCTTACCTTCTATACAGATTCGCAGATCGAACCGAGTAACCGTGAGATCACCCAACGCCCATTCTTAGCCGCCTTGGATCCTATTTAGATTGATGTGACCTAATCTAAGATGCCAGAGAAAAGTAGAGTCATCTTAAGAAAACTTTCTTTTAGGGTTTGATGAAGATGCAACATAGTTATAGGTATTATGTTTTGCGTAAATAGTATAAAGCTTAATTATATAAAGTGCCAACACGTATAACTTCGCTCATTTCTTATGATAGAAACACCACTATCAAAAATAATGTAATATCCATGAGTAAATAATTTCAAACAAACAAGGTTCCACCAAAATCCGCACATATAAAACGCCTTTCAAAACTAAAACCTGTCCCAAAACATAAAGAACATCTCCAATCGCAGCAGCCGACTTTCGCCACGTTGCCTATGGAGATCGTTATCTCGCCATCAAACAGCTCCCTTGTCCGCAGAACCCAAAGGTGTAACAAACATGATCGCTATACCAGATACTACCCAAGAATGGGTAGAACAAGTCGCTAAACATGTTTCACATTAAAGCAAACGGCGCACTGAGCCTTGAGCATAGGGCACTTGGCCTTCCAATGCCCGCCCTTACACTTGAAGCACTTGCCCTTCTCCTTTGCTTCTTCAAGCCTCCGTGGCAACCATGTTCTGTTCCCATTACTCCCACTATTTGCCTTCGCTTCTACCACCTTTGGCACCCTTTTCTATTTCCATTTTGCGATGAAAATTTTGGGCCCTTAGATGTGCTAGCAAGAGCATGTGCTCCTTTCCCATAACTCCTTCCGCAGAGAACGAGATCATTAAGCAACCGACTAAGTGTAAACTCGGTCTTGCTCATGATCGCATTCACGCCGAAAGTTCTCAAAAGACTTAGGCGGAAGTATTGAGGATGATATCGACCTTGGCTTACCGTCAATACCTCCTCCCAACCGATCAAGACTATCCATGAGATGAGTCATGTGGAGACATGTTCATGGACCGAACTTCCTTCTTCCATCTTACACGCCAAGATTTCTCTCATTGTGTGGAAGCGATCGTCCGATCCGACCGCCCAAACTTACTCGAGACTTGACCAAATATCGATCGGCTCGCCATCGATCGATGTCGCAGCTGCAAGCCTTTGGACATCGTAGTCATCATATAGCATTTAGCCATATTGTTTGACTTATTCCAAAGTCCGCCGACTCATTGCCATTTGTCGATCGCGCCGGTAAGGGCATCGGTTTAGGAGTAGTGAGAACAAACATGTGTTCTTCAATGATAAGAACATATTCCATGTTTCGCTTCCACTCGATAAAATTTGGACCGATAACGGATTTTGTGCGAGCATATTGATAATCGGCGAAGAGACATATCTCGAAACGATAATGTAAAACACATAAGCATACGATCGCAAATAATTGTGAATAATAATATTGTAACCTTTTGATAAAACAATATTAATTGAAACCTCCAATCGCCCAAGGAATTCCACATGCAAGCCACGCCGTGGACGCTATACATGAACCCCCACTGCACTAAAATATACCTTTTAGTAGTTTAATTTCAATCCATGTCAACTTATCCTTATGACAAATGAAATTAATGATTGGACCTTACTAGACCACATCACTATCGCAAGAAGGGACTTCATGGAAGTTGTACTTGAGGTGATGTCTAAGCATTGACCACAATTTTAACAGAAATGAATTCTTAGAATTGGTATACTCACCTGACCATACCGCCCAATTCAAATTCTTTTGTTATCTCATTTATATCTATCTCTAGAGAACTTATGAAAATCGCACATGCAAGCCACGCGTGTGGACGCTACACATGAAACTCCCACTTCTCAATAGATTTAAACGCTTTATTTAGAAATCTCATCTAACAAACTTATGATAAACAAGGCAAGCAAGCCACGCGTGTGATCGCCACTCACGGTCGCCTCACTTTGTTTAGAGATCAAAAGTGGTGGTCTTGACATTTTAATTTGAAAAATTAATTTGTCGGGTTGCTTGCTTAGTCTTTTATTCAAAAGGTTTGTCCATGCAGCATCACGTAATCCTAGCATGCTTTTCTATAGAACTCAACATGTAAAACATGCTCGCATTCTAAAATATGCTTGATAAACGCGATAAACCTAGCATGCTTACTATGCGCATCCAATTACGTAAAACACTTAAAGGTTTGTCAACGTAATATAAACATACATAGCATGCTACCGCATAATTTAAACATCCACGACATGCATATGAACGATAAAATAAAATAAAGCGCTCATCGCGCTCAATCGTGAAACCCGACATTTAAATCTAATCTATTACATAGATTTACAAAGTACGTAAATAAACTTCAAAACGGGCCTCGCGTGCACGGGCACGAACCGGATTCAACAATGGGCCTCGCGTGCACGGCACGGACCGGAAATTCGAAAACGGGTCCGACCGGTCGGCCCAAAGAGCCGGGCCGCGCTAGGGCAAAAGCCGCCGCGCGCCCGACCACGCCGCCTGCGTGCTCCTCGCGGGCTGCCTCGCGTCGCTAATGCGACCGCGACCCATCGAGCACGCGCGCTGCCACGCCCCGCGCGAACGCCCGCCGAGACATCATCGCCGCCGCCATACCGCGATCGCGAAGTCCGCGCGCGCGCTGGGTTTCGCCAACGCGCGCCATCGCCCGCTAGCTGCGACGGCGCGCAGCTCGCTGGTAATCCTCGCGACCGCGAAGTTCGCCGCTAAGCGCCAGGATCTCGCGAGAACGCGCGCCTGCCGCCCGCAGCCCTCGCGATCTCCCTAGCGATCGCGAGACTCGCCGCGAGAAACCACCCGTAAGACCGCCGAGCTACTGCTTTTTCCCGTCGTTTCGTTCTTCGCTCGTTCGTCTTCGTTTTCTTTACGATAAGATTTACATAATAAAATCTAATCTAACCACGGATTTTCTCGGTGTAAAAACAAAACCAACAACAACAACAAACGAGCCCACGATGAACCATGCATCCACAATTAAATAAACGCACGTAATAATCAAACGCGAATTAATCCAACAGAGCCAAGATTCGATCCCGTGCTCGATACCAATGTAGGGAAAACGCTTGTTAACCCTCGCCCGAGGATCCATCTTGGGTGTTTAATTCACCATACATTGATTATAAACCCAGCATGCGCTCTATATAATTAAATCGCAACACGTAGGGGTTTTCACGTGTTTACCTTTGGATCCGCCGAGGTGGATCGAACGGATGAACGGATTGAACGGTCGAGACTCGCTTGACCTTCCGGACTGTATCCCGATACCCAAACTCCAACGTCGGTGAGGACGAGCTATGGAGAATGCACCTTAAAATCACCTGAGCTCTTCACAATTTTCGAGAATCTCAATATGTGATGGCCGAAAATTATGCTTGCAATATGTGAGCATTAACCTGACATTATCTCATACCTTATATTTATAATGCACTACCTTAATCCTATATGGAATATTACCATAATCCTATATGGAATATTACCATAATCCTATATGGAATATTACCATACTCTTGATTATTTCCATACTTTAGATTATTTCCATAATCTTATATGGAAAGGATCTATGCATATACCATAAATATAATTATATCCTTGGATAAAGAGAATAAAATCTTGCCTTTGAGAGCTATAGGGCGCGATTTCCATAGTGCTACGGGCCCGATGGGCCAAACCTGTGGATCAAATGCAAGGAATAAAGATGGGCCTCAAATAAATTAATTATCTTATGCTCACCCGTAACATAAATTAATTTATAAACATTCGATCATTCCACTGAGAAAGAATGTCGACTTACCCTTTATTACCGAAGTTGAGTCGGGCTTGCACTTAGACATTACGAATCCCGTATTTAAGATATCGAACGTCCATTAATCATTTATAGCAACTGATCGCTAAAACGACACAACTTCATTTCTTAAGTAGTACCACTCAACCTTATTATTGTACTTGAGCTAACTCAACCTGCAGGGTTTAGTACAATAAACCTTTGAGCTCCTTAAGGGACGCCATCATCCTTAACGGATACGGTGACTGACATGAGATAACTAGCGTGACATACAAGATCGCCACCACCCAAGATGCGAGAATTTGGTTAGAACATATAACCCTCACCCATAACAAGTCAAAGTGATGGTCAAGAACTCATACTCACCTAATACCTTATCGAGGTTTAGATCATCGTAAGTCACCGAGATCTTGGTTCTTCACGACGGTCGAAAGAAGAACACATCTCATCGTGATCCTTCAATACGCCGTAGACGTATCAAAGATAGACAAGCAACTAAGTCAAGTCACTTCTATCTATACCGCAGCCTAAACCGACAACTCGCCCTTAAGTCGCCTCACCATGAAACTTTTATATCTCATTAAGCTTGACCAATCATACAGGACTTACGTGATCTTCTACACATCGTATGATCTAACTTATATATGAGATAAGGGACACGATATATGCAATCAAGTATTCAAATCGATAGAGATTGTAATAGTGGTCACAGGAAACATTGTATACAAGCTCAACCATACCGCTTTCAAGATACAACCAATGACCCAATAGTCCCAATTTTGATTTAGGATTTCTTGCTCGATGTTGGGATCATGAAGTTTGTTAGTTTGAAATCATGCTTATATTCTCGCTATGCTTATGTCGAATTGCTCGAATTGGGTCTATTATGACTATTTGGGACCTCATGGGCCCAATAGTCCCAATTTTGATTTAGGATTTCTTGCCTCGATGTTGGGATCATGAAGTTTGTTAGTTTGAAATCATGCTTATATTATGCTCGCTTGTGTCAATTGCTCGAATTGGGTCTATTAGGACTATTTGGGATGACGGGCCCAAATTCCAATTTTGATTTAGATTTCGCCTCGATGTTGGGATCATGAAGTTTGTTTGTTTGAAATCATGCTTATGTTCTGCTTCTGTTGAATTGCTGTAGTTGGGACTATTGGGTGCTGATAGGCCCAATAGTCCCTTTTTGAATTAGGTTTTCTTGCTCTGATGTTATTTTGTGTTTTATTAGGTCGATTGGGAATTTTTAAGAGAACCTTTACAACAGAAGAATCATAAGATACAAACCACGATGAAGGAGAATACGCTTATGGTTGTTCAAATAGGTCGCAATCATGTGGGCAAGAAGTCGTGGCTGCGTTTGAAGCCTCCGCATTTGGTAGTTACCTCGGTACTACAACTCTACAGCTCAATCACAAAGATGCATGCACTACCTACTCGAGGCAAGTCATTGGTGTCCCGCACTCGATCCAAATTTATTTGTTCAAGGTGCATGACCAAATTGCAAGATTCTCGAGGGTTGAGTTCGCCCTCGTTTCTGGTTTAAGGTTTGGAGCAAGTGAGTTCGATCCCTACATCGAACATGAAATACCAGAGACTTCCCTCTACACCCGAAGATTCAAGAACAAGAGGATGAAACCGAAAGAGTTATGGGACATGTTCACCAACAGAAATTGGGACATTGGAACTCCTGAGGACTGTGTGAAGCTATCCAAGGTCCTAGTAGCTGCTATTGTTGTGCTGGGGTATAATCCCAACCAATGGAAGATCCTGATCTGGATCTGGGCATTGGTTGAGGATGCACAGCAATGGGATCAATTCCATGGGATCCTCTCTTACCAAATCCTCACTGTATGGTGACGTAATGTCAAGAAGGAGCTAACAACAAACATCAGATACCATTTTCATGCCAATACTTTGGCTTTTCCGGTACATATTCATTTCAAATATTTCATAAGACTGTCAGATTGTGCATCTTCATTTTTCTCGTACATATTCATTTCGCATACCATTGTACATCTTCATTTTTATTTATTTTTGCATTGTACTAAGGGATGGATCTTCAATGCATTTCCCACTACCCAAGAGATTGAAGAAGAGCAAGCTTTTAATTTGAAATACACGAAGGAGTGTTCGGAGGAGAGACGATTCAAACACGTGGATCACCGCCCAACACCAACTTGGCACTCCAACAAAGCGCTCCACGCATGAGCCTCCAATTGGTGAAACCTCGTAAATACCCATCGCACTGGTCCGCGTAAATTCACTTGCAAGCATCTAAGTCCATTTAGACTATAGAAACTCGAGGTCCGACTTCCGTAAATTCATGTAGAAAGAAGGAGAGAGATGTAATAAATCTTATTATAGTTAATTATCTTTGCAATTATTATGGATTATTGATCGGTTTTAAACCGATTTGCGGGAGGAATGTCGGCTTGCCATATGTCATTAGCCAAATGTTCTTTGTCATATCAAAATCCTGCAAATGTTGGAGAATGTGCACATTGACGATATGTAGCCATTCTAGCCAAGGCTCTAGATATGGCAAGGTCAGAACGGTTAATCCGAGGACCTGTTGTTCCAAGTTCATTCATGGTAAAATTATTTCAATTCTCAATATTATAAGTTAAAATGCAAGAAAGTTTGCTAACAATCTAACACTCCCATCTAATATAATTATAGATGGAGGTGGAAGTCTGTCTGAGAAAATGTATAGAACGGCTACGTGAATGGAAGCCCGATTTAAAGACCGAGGTGGTGCCGGGCGATCTTGAACATCTAAAGACAAGCAGCAAAGGGCTTGCAACTGAATGGGTGGGTCAAGAATTGGAATGAAGTCGACAAGGTATGAATTCTAGTTCGAATCATGTTAGCCTATTGGGACTATTTGGTTCTAATAGTCCCAATAGGTCCAGCTCAAATGCATCCATGGAATCATGCTTGATTCTTCTCGAATATGAACCCGATTGAAATGCACATGTTGGATTCTTTCTCAATATGAACTTGATTGAAATGCAATGTTGGCCTATTGGGACTATTTGGTTCTAATAGTCCCAATAGGTCCAGCTCGAATGCATCCATGTAATCATGCTTAGATTCTTTCCGAATATGAACCCGATTGAAATGCAAATGTTGGGCCTATTGGGACTATTTGGTTCTAATAGTCCCAATAGGTCCAGTTCTGAAATGCATCCATGGAATCATGCTTGGATTCTTTCTGAATATGAACCTGATTGAAATGCAAATGTTGGGCCTATTGGGACTATTTGGTTCTAATAGTCCCAATAGGTCCAGTTCTGAAATGCATCCATGGAATCATGCTTGGATTCTTTCTGAATATGAACCTGATTGAAATGCTCATGTTGGATTCTTTCTGAATATGAACTTGATTGAAATGCAAATGTTGGGCCTATTGGGACTATTTGGTTCTAATAGTCCCAATAGGTCCAGTTCGGAAATGCATCCATGTAATCATGCTTAGATTCTTTCTGAATATGAACCCCGATTGAAATGTAAATGTTGGGCCTATTGGGACTATTTGGTTCTAATAGTCCCAATAGGTCCAGCTCGAAATGCATCCATGGAATCATGCTTGATTCTTTACGAATATGAACCCGATTGAATGCAATGTTGGGCCTATTGGGACTATTTGGTTCTAATAGTCCCAATAGGTCCAGCTCGAAATGCATCCATGGAATCATGCTTGATTCTTTACGAATATGAACCCCGATTGAAATGCACATGTTGGATTCTTTACGAATATGAACCCGATTGAATGCAATGTTGGGCCTATTGGGACTATTTGGTTCTAATAGTCCCAATAGGTCCAGCTCAAATGCATCCATGGAATCATGCTCGGATTCTTTCTCAATATGAACCCGATTGAAATGCACATGTTGGATTCTTTACGAATATGAACTTGATTGAAATGTAATGTTGGGCCTATTGGGACTATTTGGTTTTAATAGTCCCAATAGGTCCAGCTCAAATGCATCCATGGACGGAATCATGCTTGATTCTTTTGAATATGAACCCGATTGAATGCACATGTTGGGCTATTAATAGTCCCAATAGACTCGATTCAATTCATGCATCCATGGAATCATGCTTGATTCTTTCTCAATATAAACTTGATTGAAATGCACATGTTGGATTCTTTCTGATTATGAACTTGTTATAAACTGCATTAGTAATTATTTTCAAGTTCTCATGCAGCTTGGTCCTTATATGCCATTCACGGGAGAACATTGGGTTGTTTGTGAAGTACAAATGAGAAGATTCAAATGATTCTGGGACTCAAACGAGCACCAGTATGAGACTCATCTCAGAAACATAGAAAGAAACATTTGCACCACTCGGTCGAATACTACCCCAATTGTTGAAGCACATCCAAGATTACAATGACAGCCGGGGACTCCCAAATTCACGTAATGGGCTCTTTCCTTTCCTCGTAAAGGGGCTAACAAACCGCAATGAAGGACAAGGTGAGTCAGGGCCACTTGCTCTAAAAGCATGGAGAATCGGCTAACCGATTTGGCGGATAAGGCCATGACCTCTCGATGCACCGAACGAGTACCGACGCATCGCAGAGACGATTTATAATTATAGACGGACGGAAGACGATTTCAATGTGATGCAAACAATTAAATGAGGGAGGTGAAGGATGAAAACAACAATATTTAGTATTTAGTATTTAAATCATAATATTTTGATGAATGGGTATGGAGGCGATTAATATTTAGTATTTAAATCATAATACATTTAATACAATTAAATCTGTTAGTACTAAATGTATGTACCTATTTTTGTAGGATATATAATATAAATCATTATTTTGCATATTATATTGCTTTATGGTAGTTTTTTACCTAATTGGCATGGACTATAGGTTCCAGACATGTAAATAGTAGCAACCGATAGGGACTATAGCACTATTTTCCCAACCTTCACGGACCAAGATAACGCTGGCTTGTTAGTGTACAAGTAAAGACAAGATAACTTTGGTTTTATTTTGTTTGGACTTAGTAATACTATTATGCTTGTGATTTCGACTAGTTGTCACGGGCCAATTTATCCAAGTGCAAATTATTGTAGTAGTTTCGCTTACTGTGATATATAGCTATGCATTACAATCAAAGTTTTATAATCATACTCACTTTCTCTTGCCTGAAAATGCCACCATTGATAAGAAAATCACAAGAGGAAATTTTTTACGACTCTCTCTGGACAAAACGTGTTGAAGGGAGTTTTGTTCAACAAATAAAGTGTTTTTTGTTATCTCGCAACGAAACGCTAATTGGAGTTACGCATTTATAACTGGAAGCACTTATAAGTCATGCTAAAGGTTCAGTTTGTTGTCCCGGTTCGACTTTTTACCCAGGTGAAATTTATCTTGAAAAACTAGAGTTCATGAAAGAGCGTTACAATACATACAAATGGTTACTTGGCTTGGGAAATTTAAACCTCAGACGGACAAGGAGTTGGAGTTTACCACGATCAAGCAAACCGGAGCATCTCATAGCAAAGACATTTGTTTTTCCAACATCGCACTCAAGTTTAATACATTATTCATTTGTTTTTCTGATTTTTTGGGTTTTAAAATTTTATCAACTCGATAACCACGATTAAACCGCTGGTGGAGGCATATATATTCAAGAAGGAGCCATATTACGGGAATTCACTTGGTTTTTCGGCGCCAACAATCGAATGAAGAATATGATTGTTATGATCATGAAGATTTACTCGTTATTCGTGCTCAAAAAGCGATGACGATGATGAGTATCCCGACATCGATCGAATTTGTATGTTTGTCAATGCTTTTGTTATCTCCTATGTGTAAGGACTCGAAAAGACTTTGGTTTTGTGAAAAAAATTTGTGTGATTTTATATTTCATTGCCATTATCCCACAATTTGAGATGCATAAGTTGTGCCTTTGCCCATAATTTGAGATTCCTTCGATCGAGGTCGATCACCGATGCTACAACAGACAAGCTTACTCAAATCAATTCTTAATTCCCAATTCATGACGGAACAAAACACAAGAAATAACACAAAGTTTAATGTATAAATGACAAGAAATCCTCAATTCAATTCATAAAGGAATAAATAGATAAAATTGTGAAATCCTCAATCCTCAATTGATCCTCGGCTACATGTCCGATTTAGTATGCCCACCAATACCACAGATACGCATTGCTTCGCCTTCGACGCTACTAGTATTTACCGTCTGCTACTAGAAACTTCTTCAAGCGACAAATTTATATGGGCATTGCAAGTGTTCGTAATGCCTCTCTGAAAACATCGACCACAAAATTTGTTGCGTGATGATCGAGATCCGTAACCACCGAACTCATCCGGTTCTCACGGGACGACCGACTTGTCTAGTATTGGCCGACGCCCAACAATCCTCAAGAAACATCCAAGGAATTTCCCATCTTACGAATAGGAATCGCATCACCTCTCCGGCATATATTTCACGCAAAGACCGAGTGGTATAATAATCACTCACATATGCAACCACTGCATCGCTTCGCTTGACTACAACCAAAATAAAGATAAAAATTCAAACGTAAATAAGTTGGGACTAATGGAAATAATACCGTATGGCACCGTCGTGACGAGAACATGGAACAAGATCCATATTGTATATCGTGCAAGTGCACGCCCTACTCTCAATGTCCACTACATGATGCTTTGCTGAAGATACCTTGTACTTGGTGGGCGAAATTGCTTCAATGCTCATGGTATGGGCCAACTCACCGCTTCTAGCCAATCTAGACTCTCCATACGCAGCTAACTCTTCGCCTATTTGTGGCCTCTCGCACGGCGCTTAACAAACCAATCGTCCAATCATAGTACGAACACACTCTAAGAGAGTACAAACGGCAACTTTCTCGCCCAACGGTCCGACCATTCAAGCACTCGCATAATTGGATGTTAAAACCGATACCGACGCACGGGACACTTTGATCGAGCCCATCTAATAGGATCAATTGCCATCAACTTAGCATATGCGCCCGTGAAAATGCCTCCAAATTCTTCATGCGCCTCCTCAAAGTCACGACATCTATATGCACTTGCAAAGATGTCGAACAATTCAATGCTTTGTCTCCCACCTCTCGATGTTGCCTTGTAAATGGTAAACACAAAGTCCATGAGGTGTACTGTGAAAGACAAGATCCAAAGCGTTCTCGACATCGAGATGTTGGTCGACACCTAACGAAGAAGTTATCGGCATCCAAAAGTACGACGGCATTGTCTTAAAAACCAAGTCCATGAAGCATCGCATTCTTTGTCACCAAACCCAAATGCTAAAGGCAAAATCTGTTCATTTAAGGCCCTTTGTAGCACCCACGAACATAATACCGCCAGATTTCCCTCGAGATGTGTGCGTCAACCACAATAACCGGACGACATGCCTGAAACCTCTTATACATGCCGAAGAGCCATAAAGCAGTACTTAAACGTACCATCTTCATCAGTCTTCAAATCAACTACAGAGCCCGGGTTTGATTGCTCTAACATATAAAGATACCTTGGGAGCATCTGGAATGACTTGCTTGAATCACCATATGTGAGTGTGAGGGCTTGGTTCCTTGCAGCCAAAGCGGTTCGGTATTTTATTTTTGCACCAAATAACCTATGTACTGGCAATCGTGTCCCCATATTCAAAGCATTTTCGTAAAACATTATTGAATAAGTTGGGACTATAGGTACTAGTTTGAAGAATAGTACCAATAGTCCCAACCGCAACTCCCAAAATAATCGGTAATTGAGGACTAAGGGTACTATTTTGGTCAAATAACACCAATAGTCCCCATATTCCAAGCATTTTCAGAAAACATTATTGAATAAGTTGGGACTATAGGTACTAGTTTGAAGAATAGTACCAATAGTCCCAACTGCAACTCCCAAAAATAATCAGGTAATTGAGGACTAAGGGTACTATTTTGGTCAAATAACACCAATAGTCCCCATATTCCAAGCATTTTTCAGAAAACGTTATTGAATAAGTTGGGACAATAGGTACTAGTTTGAAGAATAGTACCAATAGTCCCAACCGCAACTCCAAAAATAATCGATAATTGAGGACTAAGGGTACTATTTTGGTAAAATACCACCAATAGTCCCCATATTCAAAGCATTTTCAAGAATAAGTAACCTCTCGCACTGTGCCATCATATCCTTCGCCTAAGCACAATACCTTCAATCATCAAATTAGGGACAAAGTATGCAGCTAAAACTTTAGAGAACACTTTCGATCCGCATGATATCTCAAATCTTTCTCGCATGTGTGAGTGACCCATTCATCAACTATCCAAGCAAAGCCCATCGCAGCTGCACGTGGTCGAAAGGACAGTATCCCTATTATGTTTGCAAACCGATGATATCTTTTCTTAGTAGATCTTTGCGATAAAACTCAAGGTGGTTAACAAGATGATACATACCAACAGATGCTATCATATCGACTTATTGGGAAAAATAGCACCCTTTGCAAGTGTGTCAACAATTGTGCAATCATCAACACCAAGTCTTGCACTCCTTAAATCTTCCATAGAATTGAGCTATGGAACGATGCACCGAATTATCCACTGTCGACAATCACGGTTTACCTCATGACTACTCTCTAAAGGTGAAACATTGTGTCGAATGCTCCCATGACCTTCATCACCAACATCTTCGTCACCCCCATCTTCTTCACCAACATCTTATTCACCAACATCTTCTTCAGATACATCTTCACCATCAACATCAAGATTCTCAACATCAAAGTTTGGATCATCGTCATCGTTGAAATGATAATTATCCAAGTTAGAATCCCTTGGAATCGTCGTCGTAGCTATTGGTGTTTGAGGCAGAATATTCTGATGTAATAGTAAACTTGACAATTCTGCATTTATTCGGGTTATAGTGATGTATAACACGGGTCTTTCAACTAATCCCATAACATAAGCCAACTCAAAATCATCAGTAATCTTTATTCTCATGCTTTCATCTGTTTCTGAATTATCCAATGCATCTATTTCATACATGTATCCACTCCTCGGCTTCAACAAACGCAGTTCAATCTTACTTAATAATTTTCTGAAGTCTATACCATCTGCTGGTATAGGAATAATCTCTCTTCTTCCACCCTTATAGGAGTTATCTTCGCACCATTCCTCCATGCGAGAATGATTGAAGTTGGTGCCATCCGAACAAAGAAATTAGATATATTACTACAGCATCGCCCTATTGGGACTATTATCACCAAATAGTACCAATAGGTCCAACTAAAGCCACCCAATTCAGTTCATATAATCAGAATAAGAGCATGATTTCAAAGCATAACTGCATGATTACAAAAAAGAGAACTCTCCACCCGAAATCACAATAAACACTAAATAAGAATTGGACCTATTGGGACTATTAACACCAAATGGTACCAATAGGACCATTATCTGACCAAACCTCCGCTGTCTGTTACTATGTATTCTCGTTGGGATAACTCAGATTACTCTTCTAACAAATAATACGCATTTTGACACCTACTCCCTCTCTCTTTCCAATATCATCAAAATTAACACAAATAATACGCATTCTTCTATCCAATTCATCAAAATCAATAGCAATAGTGATAACCCATCATATAATGACTAACAAATTCATCAATCATTTGTTATTAGAATTAAAGCACAAACCTTTCAACTAGATCTGACAAGTTTCAACGTTTGCGCGAGAGCGGAATGCCGGGAGAGAGCGGTCCCACGGAGAGAGAGACAAAGAGAGTCGGAGCAAGACAGAGAATGACGGGCCACCGATAAACTTAATTCCGGCGAGATGAAAGAGGGTGCGACACCACAGAGAAAGAGAGAGAGAGAGAGAGAGAGAGTAAAGAGAGAGAGAGCGTGGAAAACACGTTCCAAATAATTCAGATTGTTTGTTTTGATTGAGGGGGAAAACACGCTCCAACTCAATTTCATTAAGGGCAAATGGGTCCAAAAATACAAAAGTTGACTATAATTTGACATTTTTATGTTGGTGGCTATAATTTGACAATCCTTAACTTGGATGGTTATATAAAAAATTTTCTCTCTCTCTATATATATATATATATAAGTGTTACATACTTGCTTGTTAATTGGAAGCCAGTAGGTAGATTTACAAAAATAATAATAATAATATGATTTCTTAACTTTTCGTAATATTATTATAACTCTTTGTTGTAATTTATTTATATGTATAAGCTTATTAGTTTGTTTAATAGGTAATTGGCGTTTACAAGTACGAAAACTATTTTGATCCTAAAGTTTTCTAAAAAAAGTACCCTTATGTTACAAAGAGTACGATTTTAAACAATTTGGCCTTCGATTTGTAATAATATTTAGTCCGCTTAAGAAATTACGCTTAAGATTTCTTTATAGGCCCTTATACAAAAATTGTATTTATTGAATTAGGTGCAAATAACTAGGACCCTCGTTTTGAATCGAGTTGATTTTGATTTGTTGTGCTCGACAAAACAAGGTGGGTGAAATTATCTTTAACTTGCAAATATGTTATTTGGAATAAACATATTTTTTTGTGGAATTTACTTTATCTGTAAGTTTATGATGATAATCATTGTTGTGTTTTGTTACATCCATGGTGAAAGCATGTGGGCGATCAATCGCCTCGTGGCATAGCACGTGTGGCTAATCAATTGCACGTGGCATAGCCCGTGGCGAATCATAGACGTGTGGCGAATCAATTGCCTCGTGTGGCGAATCAATTGCCCGTGTGGCATAGCCTGTGGTGAATCATACCGTGGCGATCATTGCTGTGTGGCGAATCATAGCCCGTGTGGCATATCATTGCTTGTGTGGCAGGAATTTTAAGCCGGTGAGGTTGAATATGATTGACTATTACTTTCTTGCGATGTATACACGTTTTGATAAATAAAATAATGATATTCCTTGTTCCCACCACTGAATACGTTTTTGTGCTCACCCCCTTTTTATCTAAAATATTTTCTGGTCAGTGATCATGGAGCGGCGTGACGGTATGGGTGTGGCTAGTGTTGTTTTGTCGCTTTTAATTCCTTCCAAGACTTATGTTATTTTTGTTTAAATTCTTTTCCTTTATTATCGTTGTTGGATTTGAGTTACTAGAACTCCAACTTACCTCATGCTACTAAGTCTTGCGTAGTTTTCTTTGGGTCATTGGTTGGCGTCAGTTCTTTTGCAAAGTTTAGACTTGAGTTTGTTGGATTCATTATTTGACAATTTTATTCAAGGGATTTTATATATTTTATTAAAAAAAAAATGACATGCTTCCGCTTTAGCTATTTTATTTAAGAAAATATAGCATTTTTAAATTACAAATTTAGGTGTTACATTTTGTGGTATCGAAAGCGGTCTACGTTTCAGAGACTTTAAAAATTTGAATAATTTGTTATATGATGTTGTTATGACAAAGGGCACCACCCATTCCCACACGCCGCCCCGATCGAGGTAATTTACGTTGTTTTGATATGATAAAATATCTTGGTGAGCACTTATTATTGGAGATTATCTCTCAAATATTATGAGATGTGGTGGAGTTTTGTATGTGGTATTATATGAGAGTAGTGCATCATTTTGTGAAAATTATTGTTGAATTTGAGCATGAGTTGATTGAAATTTTTACTTATTTGTTCTCGAAATTTGAATGAACTTAGCTGCTTGATTTTTAGGCCTCACTTGTGTAGGTTAGATGGAGAATAACAATATTATACCTCTAGTTTATGAGCATGCACTTGTCGTAGTCCGATTCTGGCAACGTACTTGAAATCTCACTCTAGGCGTCGTAGAGAACTTTGTAGCTTAGAGATAGTTGTGGCGGCAGATTGTTACGCACGGACCACCAATACCTGAATATGAAGCTTTCTCTAGTGTCATTTACCTGGCACCCAATGAAGTTAAGGCTATTGTTGGAAAGACCTTTATAGATCGAGAGACAATCACGGAGAATGGTCACACAAATCAATTTTGAGGATTACATGGCCACCTTAATTCGCAGATGTAACGATCTTTTTCATAGCATAACAATTATAGAAGATGATGAAGGTCCAGGTCACCACTCCCACAACAGAATGTGGAAGTACCTCAAGAGAACGAGGGAATAAAAGAATAAGATGAGGATCCCGAAAAGGAAGAGGGCCTTGAAGGACATCTTGTCCTGAGGTTATAGAGATTAGCGGTGACGAAATAGGACGCTTAAGCTTTGACGATCTGCTTTTTCTCGAGTGGAACGCTTTGTTGTTCACTTTTTTTCTTTGGTTGTTAATAGATTTTCATAAACAAATGTGAGAAAACAATAATGGCTGGGAGTAGAGAACCTAGCCCTTGATGTTAGGATTCCTCGTGAGAAACTCTAAGAACTAATACGATGGCACGGAGTGAAAATAGTGTTGGGAGAAAAAAATTATTAGCGGCGGATCTTCATGCTTTAGAGATGCGTGACTTTGACTTGATCTTGGAGATGGACTGGTTAAGTAGCAATTACGTCACCATAAGGTGCCCTGAGAGAGAAGTGATTTTTTTTTCAAAGACCGGAAGAGAATGAGTTTACATTCTACTGAGCAAGGATTGGAAAACCACTGAAGATAATATCTGCAATGAAAATAGTGAAGATGCTAAGAAATGGAAAGTGTGAAGGATTTTTGGTAAATGTATTGGGGTCAACAGAGACAGAGACAACAATAGAGGATGTGAAAGTGGTTCAAGATTTTGTCGATGTGTTTCCTGAAGAAATACCAGGTTTACCACCGAATCGACAAGTGGAGTTTACCATTGACTTTGTACCCGGAGCAGCACCAGTTTCTAAGGCTCCATACTGAATGGCACCAAATGAGTTAGAAGAGTTGAAGGTGCAATTACAAGAATTGTTGGATAAAGGATATATTCGACCGAGTGTTTCACCATGGGGATCACCAGTTTTGTTCGTAAAGAAGAAAGATTGTAGCATGAGGATGTGTATCGATTATCGAGACCTGAATCAACTTACAATAAAGAACAAGTATCCTTTACCGAGAATTGAAGACCTCTTTGATCAATTACAAGGTGCATGAGTTTTCTCAAAGATAGATCTACGATCTGGATACCATCAATTGAAGGTGAAGGAAGATGATATTCCAAAGACAACATTTAGGATAAGATATGGTCACTACGAGTTTGTGGTAATGCCTTTTGGATTGTCCAATATCCCGCAGTTTTTATGGATTTGATGAATATGGTGTTTTATCCATACTTGGATAAGTTCGTGATCGTCTTCATCAATGACATCTTGATATACTCTAAAAATCAAGAAGAACACGAGTCGCATCTGCGCACATTCTTGGAGACACTAAGGAACGAAAAGTTGTACGCCAAGTTTATAAAGTGTGAGTTTTGCGAATCGATTGGATTCCTTGACACGTGGTGACCTCGTAAGGAATTGAAGTGGATCCGCAAAGGTTGAGGTCAAGTAATTGAAAGTGCCGACAAGCGCTGCGGAGATACGAAATTTTCGACCGGCGGGATATTATAGAAAATTTATCGAAGGTTTTCAAGGATTGCGGACACTCACCGACTGACACGGAAAGGAATACCATTTGAGTGGACGGAGAAGTGCGAAAGAAGCTTTCAAATATTAAAAAGAAGTTGGTAGTTGCTCAGCCTTGACTATCCCCGATAGTTCTAAGGGATAAATAATCTATAGTGACGCGTTGAAATGTGGTTTGGGATGTGTGCTAATGCAAGAAGGAAAAGTGGTGGCTTATGCATCTCGACAATTGAAGTCACATGAACTAAATTATCCTACACACAATTGGAATTGGCGCAGAGTTCATGCTTTGAAGATTTGGAGACATTACCTTTATGGGGGTAAGTGTGAGATTTATACTGATCACAAGAGTTTGAAATACTTTTTCACGTAAAAAGAGCTAAACATGAGACAACGAAGGTGGTTGGAGTTGGTCAAGGACTATGATTGTAAGATTTTGTACCACCCTGGAAAGGCAAATGTTGTGGCAGATGCATTTAGCAGAAGGATGGATGCAAATCCTGTAAGAAGGTTAACTCAACAGGAGGAGTTAGTGAAAGATTTTGAAAGATTGAGTCTTGAAGTAGTGGCCACACCTGAAGAAGCGGATGCTATTATCTCAGCTTTGGTAGTACGTCCGTCTATGCGAGATAGAATTCGAGAAGCTCAAAAGGATGATGAGTTCCTACAAAGGATGCTAGCTAAGGAAGTGTCCGATGATCCAAGAGGATTTTCGCCAGATGACGGACACGGCTTATAATAAGAGAATTTGTATGCCGGTGGATGAGGAGTTGAGAAAGAGATAATTGATGAGGCACATCGAATCGTACACAAAGACACCTCGGTAGCACCAAGATGTACCAAGATTTAAAGAAGAGTTTTTGGTGATATGGCATGAAAATGTCAATTGCAAAGTATGTGGAGCGATGTCTAACTTGTCAACCAGTGAAGGCTGAACATCAAATACCATCAGGATTGTTAAAGCCCTTAGAGATACCAGAGTGGAAGTGGGAACACATCACTATGGATTTTGTAGTTCGACTTCCTAGGACTTTGAGAGGTAATGATGCAATTTGGGTGATTGTTGACCGCTTGACTAAGTAAGCACATTTTATACCAATGCACATGACGTTTTCGATAGACAAGTTTGCACAGTTATATGTTCGGGAGATAGTTCGACTTCATGGGGTACCGACATCCATTATATCTGATCGAGACCCACGTTTTACGTCAAGGTTTTGGGACAGTCTACACCTTGCTTTGGGTACAAAGTTAAAGTTTTCAACAGATCATCCTCGAACAGGTGGACAATCGGAAAGAATGATTCAAACTTTGGAAGATATGTTAAGAACTTGTGTCTTGATATTTGAGGAAGTTGGAGACATACTTGCCGTTGATAGAGTTTGTTTATAACAATAGTTACCACTCCGGTATTGGTATGACTCCTTATGAGGCACTCTATGGGAGAAAATATAGATCACCTGTCTTTTGGGATGAAGTTGGTGAAAAGAAAAATTTTAGGACCCGAGATGGTGGAAAGAACTGTTGATGTGGTCAAGAAAATTCAGGATAAGATTAAAGTTGCTCAAGATCGATAGAAGTCATATGCAAATAAGAGAATGAAGGATTTGCATTTTGAAATTTGTGATAAAGTATTTTTTGAAGGTAGCGCCAATGAAGGGAGTTTTGAGATTTGGTAGGAAAGTAAAGTTAAGGCCTCGCTTCATCGGACCGCTTGAAATTTTGGAAAAGATTTGAGATGTTTCCTATCGTTACGCGTTATCGTCCGAAATGTCATTCGTACATAATGTTTTTATGTTTCGATGTTGAGGAAGTATATGCATGACCCGAGTCATGTGGTATCTTATGGTGGTATATCACTTAATAAGGATTTAACCTACGAGGAAAACCCATCGTGATTTTAGATCGAAAAATCCACGAGTTAAAGAATCGACGCGTGACTTCAATTAAAGTACAATGGAGTCGCCATGGACCCGAGGAAGCGACTTGAGAGCGTGAGGATGAAATTCTAGCTAAGTACCCGTCCCTAATAGCACATGGTAAGACAAATTTTGAGGACGAAATTTTTATTAAGTGGGTAGGGTTGTAACGTCCCACTTTTTGCTTGATTTAATTTGCTTTAAATTTAAATCTTTTGTGTTGGATTTGTGAGTATTTGACGTGCTCGAATTTGTGTTGGACTTGAGGGAGTCCGTAGTTGCGCCCCTAGTTAGAAAACGAACTTCGAAATTTATCTTAGGGTTTTCAGAAATTTTACTTTATTAAGTTTTGGGCTTATATAATTATCAAATTATATTATTTATTTTTAAATTGGGCTTTGTAGAATATTATTTTGTTGAGCCCAAATTCTATTTTATATTTATTTAGGATTAAGTTTTATTTAACAAGAGTTCTAATGGGATTAGGATATCTTAGGGTTATAATAACCCATCCCCACGCAATAAATATATATATATATATATATATATATATCACATTCACGCCTTTTTTTTTCTCAACACATTACACTCAAAATTTTTCTTTTGAAAAGCTTTTCTTCTGTAGCATTGACAATCAAAATTCTTATCATCTAATTCAAAGATCTCACATGTTTTGACAAGTGTTTAGGCTCGTAGCTTCCAGTAAGTTTTATTTTCTTTTATAAACTTTTATTGCCATGTTTTTTATTTTATTTTTCCAAAGCATGATTATGATTAATTAAGGACATACATGATCTATCATTCACAATTTTCGAAAAAAAATGGCTACTGTATTTTGTCATGGTTTGCTGTTCTTCATGTATTTAATTTTTTTTATTAAATAATGTGTTAGGTGATAATAAAAAAATGGAAAATAGTGAATGTTGTTTTTCCGTGGTGGTCTAATAAGCTAGATTAATGATAGGATACGGCCCAACTACTGTGCCCAAGCATCGTGCCCAATACAAGTAACCTCGACATCAAGCTCGGCACCGACAAGTTCGCCCATGAAGACCCTAAAATCGGTGGGAACGCAGAAAGCTCAAACATATCTAAAAGAATCCTAATTCGAAGAGGATAGGATCTCAATCCTAGTGAGAGAAGACTTGGATTCAAGATCTAGGTCAATACATTCGTGTATAAATAGAGGCTAGATTAGACGAAATAGATTCATTCACACTCTTTGTAATCGCTTCTTACACATTCAATACACGAATACTCTCTCTCTCCCCGTGGACGTAGATCTTATTCATAGATCGAACCACGTAAATCCTTGGTGTTCTTGCGCATTTATTTCCTTACGAAATTAAGATCAATCATCGCGCCGTCTGTGGGAAACGAAATTTTGTGTTTTCGATCAACCACCGTGTACAGTACAGGGAAATAATCATGACCAGGTACACCAGAAGCCATGCATCCAGGACCGTCGCCGGCAACAACAACGCTGACGGCGAAAGGGAACGCCGAGCTCAGCTCGGGAAGAGCCCAATCAGAGAAGAAACCCCCGAAGGACATGTCCAAAGTCTCGACGAGCACGGACCCCGCCTGCGGAGGCGGTTACCATAGCGAAGGAAATTGCAGCAATAATCCGGGGAACATCCGGCTCATAAGTAAACCTTGACGACGCCGTCGAGGGGTTCTCGAGAAAAATAAGGAGAGCTTTCTCCGCACTCGGTGAAGCACGTGGTCGGCCACGTCCCAAGAACGGAACGCCAAGCCTCATCTAGATACGAGGCATCACAACGAGAGATCGGGGCCCAAACCGACCGCGAGGAACGAGCAACGCAGAGAGACGTCGTGACCGCCGCGGCCGGCCTCGATCGCTGAACGAATCCATCCAGCGAACTCCGCCCCGATCTCCAAGGGACGAGCAGCGCAGGAAAAAGCATCAGGGCCGCCGTGAAGTCGGTCCGAATCACCTAAACGAGTTCGATCGTCGAACTCCGTCCCAATCTCCAGAGGACGGCTTCGATGGATACGGGAAAATAGTCACCCCGTTCTCAAATAGGATACTCAACACTTCTCTCCCGGATAAATACCGGTACCAAGCATCGCCCCTATGACGGGTGAGGATCCACGTAACTTCCTCTCGCAGCTCCAATACAACATGATCAACCAACGCCTCACCGGTTCATATGTAAACTCTTCCGGAGTTACTCGTCGACAACGCCCGCAGTGGTTCGACGGTCTACCTACGGAAGCATCGGCCCTATCGCGACTTGATGGCGCCTTCCATCAAGGTTCTTCCAAAAGGCGAGTCAAAACATCGCCGCACACCTCCTCACCATAAGGCAAAGCCGTAACGAGTCCATCGGTGACTTCATGACGAGGTTTAACAAGGAGTGTTTGAAGGTCAAGACGTGAACGACTGTTAGTCATCTCGCCTTCCAAAACGGCATTTGCCGGGGCCTTATACCGAGAGATCGCTGGCACGAACCCCGTCTTCGCAGACAGAATGCGGGCGATAGCCAACCGGTTCGCCAAAGCGGACGAGGCCGACAAGAGAAAGCGCCAAGCGCATGCGCAGACCCTCGGAAAAAGGAAGAAGAGATGAAGGAAGGAAGATCGGAACCAAGGCGTGCAAGCGCCTGGAAAGATTACATCGCCGATAAGGTCCGTGCTCGGTCCGCGTGATGCCTCGGAGTGACCTCAATACACCTCGCCGACGGCCGAGGGCGTAAATCACGCTCCCATATGAACCTGCTCGAGAAGCCTCGACCGATGACAGGGAGGAAAGAGGCGCCAACCGTGGATAAATCTTGCTCATTCCACGGAGACTATGGGCACGACATCAAGAGTGCAAGGAACTCATGGGAGAAATAGAGATGTTGGTTCAAGATGGACCTCGAGAAAGTATCAGGATGTGGTCGCCAAGCCGACCCGAGTCAAAAGAAAAAGCAAAGGAAGAGGGAAATTGCGCCCTACCTAAAAAGCGGCGACACCGACGAAGAAGGAGACGACGAGCCCCAATATTACGGGTGGTCTCCACTATTACGGGCTCTCCCATGGAGTCACGAAGTCTTCCTTGAAGGCCGGCCGAAGTCCTAGAACCCATGAGCCTAACAACAAGAGGTTCGAGAAGACGGGCGATTACCTTCTCTCAAGACGACCCGTACACATAATAATACCCCACCGGGATGCTACCGGTGATTCGGTAGTGGTCGCAAATAAGTTGGTGAAGCGTGTACATTGATAGCGGCGTCGGTGAGCATCCTTTTCAAGGAATGTTTTGACAAGCTAGGGATAGAAGAAGCGCCGCACAAGCGCCGCTGCCACTCAGAAGCTTCGTCCAAGAAGAGACATGCCCGAAGGGATAATTGAGCTACCCGTCACGGTGGGGAAGTCACCAACGAGCTCCACCAAGGTGGTGCAATTCTTCGTAGTAAAGGCCCACTCGCCATATAACATCATACTAGGGCGAGATTGGCTGAACGCTGTAAGGGCGGTGTGTTCAACATACCACCTAACAATGAAGATACCCACCACGGGGGAACAAATTGTGATCCGAGGTGATCGAAGCAAGCCAATGAATGTATGCAAGTTGCCTTTACGAGGTGCCGGACCTCGGTCCAAAGACCCACAGCATAGCAATTAAAGAAACCCGAGGAGTCGGAGTCAGGAAGTACATCGCCACTCCCTGACAGTCAGGTGGAAGAGGTCGCATTGTACAAAGATGAGCCATTAAAGGTCGTCAAGGTTGGTTTCACCAAGGCACCTAAAGTGAAGGATCAGATCATCCAACTCCTAAGGGAATTCCGGGACGTGTTTGCTTGGTCTCCCTCGACATGACCGAGTCTCGCCGAGTATCATCACTCACCGCTCAACATCGACCCGAACATAAAGCCGCCGGCGATGTAAAAGAATTTTGCAGCCGAATGGAACCAAGTCATTCATGACGAGGTGAATCACCGTAAAAGCACGACATCGCTCGAGGTCAAATATCCGACCGGATAGCCAACCCGTGATGGTAAAGAAAGGAGGAGGGATGGCGAATGTGTATCGACTACACCGACCTCAATAAGCATTGCCCAAAGGATTGCTATCTCCTTCCCAACATTGACAAGAAGGTCGACGCCTGGTCGGATACGAAGTCTTCGCTTGGACTTATACAAAGGATATCACCAAGTCCCGATGGACGACGAAGACGCCCAAGACACCTTCATTACCGACTTGGAGTCTTTGCGTATAAAAGGATGCCATTCGGCCTTAAAATGCAGGGGCTACCTATCAAAGGATGGTGGACAAAATATTTCACCCTACATAGGTCGAATGTGGAAGATAATGAGACGACATCGTCGTCAAGAGCAAGGAAGAGGTCGCAGGTGTTGCCGACCTCGGATCATCCTCGCCTTCTTCGGAAAATCAACCTAAAGTCAATCCCCGAAAGTGCACGTTTGCGCTCCGGTCCGGAAAGTTCTTAGGGTGTTGGGTTTCACAAGAAGGGCTAAAAGCAAACCCGCCCAAGGTCCAAACCATTTTAGAAATGAAGATGCCAAAGACCATCCATGATGTACACAAGCTAACAGTGTCGCATAGCCGACCGAGCCGCTTTCAAAAGCATGGATAAGCAGCTACCCTTCTTCAAGATACTCAAAAGCCCCAAATTCTCATGGGATGATGTACACAAGTCCACCTTTGAAGATCTCAAAAGCTACCTCGCCAAACTCCCACTGTCCGTCCCGAAGAGGAGAGGTCCTTTCTCTACCTCGCCGCCTCGGACGAATCTATAAGTGCGCCTTGAGTACGAGAAGAAGGACGTCGCCTCCTGTATTTTATCACCGAGCACTAAAGGCCCTAAACGAGGTATCACCGAGAAGCTTGCCTTAGCGTTGGTAACGCCATGGCGAGACTACGTCCATACTTCCATGCGCATCCCATACAAGTCCTCATCGACTACCCACTTCGCAAGTATTGACGAAACCCAAGCCTCGTGGAGAATCGCGAAATGGGCAATCGAACTGGGAACACGATATATCCTTCGCCCCCGCCAGCCATCAAAGGTCAAGCCCCAGCGGATTTCCTTGCCGAGGCTAACTTCATCGAGAAACCGCCCACCGAGTCCAGACGACAATGCGAAGCCGAACCAATGGATGAAATACCAAAGGAGGCTTTGGCAACTCTACGTTGACGGGCTTGGGAAAACGGGTAGCGGAGCAGAATCTTACTCCTAGGCCCGGACGGCCAAGAGACCACCTACCGCTTGGTTCACATTCAAAAATACGAACAACGTAGTGGATTAAGCATCGATCGCAGGACTTCGCCGCTCAAAGTCTCGAGATACGAGTCGCAGAAGTTCACGGCGACTCTCAAGTCGTCGTGAGCCAAATGTTGGGAAAATACGAGGCAAAAGCGATGTAATGAAGAAGTATCTTGAAAAGCAAAAAGCAGCAACGGACTTTCTCACACTTCCAGATAGTTCGCATCCCAAGGGAGCAAAATAGCCGAGCTGACATCTTAAGTAAATTGGCCTCGTCATCAACGAGCCCGCCAGTAGAGGAAGTCCGAAGCAGAAGCATAGACGATGCCGATAACGGAGCCGAGGTCAACGTAGTCTCGGATGAAGAACCCAATTGGATGACTCCCATTCGAGAGTACCTGGAGAAGGGCGAGCTGCCCCATGACAAGCTGGAAGCTAGGAGGATCCTGAACAAATCTCTGCGATATACAATTGAGCAGGGGGTCCTATACAGAAAGTCATATCTCCAGCCTCTCTTAAGGTGCTTGGGTCCGAACCGAGCTAATTACGTTCTACGAGAAATACACGAAGGATCGTGCGGAAGCCACATCGGACCCCGAGCCTTGTCAAAGAAAGTCATGCGATGGGGATACTATCACAACAATGTTCCAAGACTCAATGGACCTCGTAAAAAGTGTCCAAGTGTCAAATCCATGGAACGCACAAGGCTACCGCAGACCGACCTCACCTCCATACAGAGCCTTGGCCGCTTATGCAATGGGGATCGACATTGTGGGCCCCTTTGTAAAGCACCGTGACAGCCCAATTTTAATTGTTGCGATCGACTACTTCACGAAGTGGGTGGAAGCGGAGCCCTTGGCGAAAATCACAAGCAAGAACGCCTCAACTTCATCGGAATAACATAGTGTGTCGCCGGCATCCCTCATATCCTCCTTTCTGGATAACGAACACAATTCACGGATAAGACATTCAAAGATTGGTGTCAAGAGCTTGGATCCAACAAAGTTCACCTCGGTGGCCCATCCTCAAGCAAATGGTCGACCGGGTTACCAACAGGACCATCGTAAAGGGTCTAAAACTCGCCTCGACCGAGCTAAGGGCCTCTGGTGGAAAATTTACCACGTGTCTTATGGTCGCATCAACAACACCACGGACCTCGAACGGAGAAACACCCTACGCTTGGTGTATGGAACCAAGCGTTGATCCCCGCAGAGATCGAGTACCGAGTCCCCGCACCATCGACTTCTCTCGCCGAAGCAAATGGGGAAAATCTACGAGCCGATCTAGACCTACTCGAAGAAAAGAGACCTCGCCACATCAAGGAAGCTCGATACAAGCAACAAGTAGCTCGGTATTACAACCACGTGTTAAACCCGACAATTCCAAGTGGGCGACCTCGATCTCGAATAATGAAGTCAAGAAAGCAGCAGCTCGGCAAGTCGGAAGCCACACGGGAAGGACCTTACCGGTCGATCAAGTCCTCGGCAAAGGGGCCTATAAGCTCGCTCAATTGTCCGGTGAGCAATTACCCAATGCATGGCACATCATTCATCCGAAGAGATATTATGCATAAGTGTCAAGGGTCGGGTCTTGTTCGGTCGTGTCTTTAAAGTCCTGTTTAGAGTCTGAGTCTTATTTGGTGGTCGCGTCATCTTTTATCAATAAAATATTATTTTTGCAAGTTCTACTCGCCACTAATGCATAATTAATCTTCACATTATTATTTACCCTCTACGGAGGACGAATTCCCTCGACGGAGGTCGACACCTTCGCTTCATACGAAGGTAAATTTAAGCAGCGCATGCCTACGCACGAGATCGATTTCCTTCGCTTATATCGAAGACAAGACTCTCTATGTAGATGATAAGGGGACCACCCTCCCGATGACCTCGCAAAAACAGAACCATTCCTACATACGAGATCGACACATTCGCTTATTTCAAGACGGTTCTCTATGTAGACGAATAAGGGACCACCCTCCCGATAACCTCGGCAAAAAACAAGAACCATTCCTACATACGAGATCAGATTACCTTCGTTTATTTCGAAGACGGTTCTCTCTATGTAGACGAATAAGGGGACCACCCCTCCCGATAACCTCGGCAAAAACAGAACCCCTATTCCTACATACGACATCGATTTCCTTCGCTTATTTGAAGTTTAACTCTCTCGAGGACAAACTACCTTCGATACTACTCTTGTTCAATACAAAGTCAATACGAAGCAAAGAAATCATTCTTATTAACAAAAGATGTACAGTTACATTTTACGAGGACGGAGCGGATCGGGAAAAGGCGAGCCAATCCCTAGAAAATCGGGATTCAAAGAGCTCATCTATACTAATCCTACCTCTACCTCGTCCCTCGATCTACACTACCGGTCCTGCCAGTGACCTCGGTCACTTGAAAATGCCGCTCATGAGCTCGACCTCGACACTCGAGGACGCCTGGTTTCGACCCCTGAGGATCCACGTCGTTCAAGGGCATAGCACGCCTCTTGAGCGCCACCACCGGATCGTCATAATTCGTTCATTTATTCTAGCATCGAAAGCTCCGTGAAGAAGAGGCTCTGCATCCCGTCGAAGCATTTCGTCGAGCTGTGGTTGTCGGCGATGACGAGTTTGTATATGCTCCCGAGCCTTTTTAATTCATCGCATCGCTCGTGAATTGCCGTGAGGTCCGACCATATTCGCGGTACCTCGCAGACAACGGGCGGCAACCTCGACAACCTTGGCTTCAACTTCCGGATCGCCGTCCCACCATTTCGTGGATAACCTCCTCGCACTCGGCATGCTCCTCGCCTATCACCTTGCCTTCTCCTTGGCGACCTCGAACACCTCCTCCAATTCCAAAAGGCGAGCCTGAGCTCATCAAAGCTCTCCCGAGCGGCTCTATGTGACATCGACTCACTTTGTACATGACTAAGCTGCCTTTATATGGAGGAGTTCGACCTCTTTCAACTCAAGAGCCATGACGTGTCTTCGATTCGATTCAACCAAGGAGAAGCATCAAACATTTCAAAGATAACCGAATAAAAGATAAGTGTTTTCATATAAACTTGTGATTCTATTAATATGCCCTTAGGCGTAAAACAAGTGTACATTTACATTAAAAAAAAAAAAAAAAAAAAAAAAAATAGGGATCAATCGACCCTCCGAAGCCTCGACCTTGTCCACTTCACCACCTCCGAGCATGGAAAGCCTCGGCCTCCTCCACCATAATCTCGCTCGTCCGGCCGCCTCTTCGAACTTCCGAGCCTCGATACCCTTCGAGGCCTCACCGCCTCCCCCGACCCCTTTGTAAGATCAGCCATAAAAGCGTCGGTCGGGGATCTCGATCCACGGACAAGCGCGAACAGACTCTCGCGGTCGTAAGAACCGAGATGAAGTCAAGGCCCAGCAACACGGAAGCTCCTTCAGCCGCGAACAAGGACGTCAAAATAGCCCGCCTCAGACATCATCATCTATCTCCTCATACCCATACTTGGCTTTATCCACCGGTAGTCCTCGGCGACTTCTTCAATTGCATCCGAGACGGCGCGCTTATTGAGGACCTCGGCCGTCGCCCACCATCCCGAGAAGCCCCGACAGGAATAGCCTCTCCGCAAAACGCCCAGCATCTCGCCCGCGACCTCGCCACCTCCGCCTCCCGACGGCGAGACTTGTTCCAACTCAACCTTTATCAAGGCGACCTCGGCCTCCGCCGCCCACCCTCCCCGCCTCTGCCGCCTCTGCCGCCTCCGCCGATCGCCCACCGCCGCCGCCTCAATGGCCGTCGATCCGCCGCCTGCTTGACGAGGTCCCGATCTTTGCCTCGGCCTCGCTAATCTCTTGAACGAGAGGTCTTCCTCCTCCACCTCCCGAGCATACCGGGCCACCCCATCAACTCGCTAACGGCGCTTTCAAGAAGTCCGATATGAAACCTGACATCTGGGCCATCCTTTGGACATCTTAGCCACCTCGACCGCCACGATCTCGAATTTCTATACAATATATCCCATCAAATCAAGAATACATTATTTATATCACTACACAAAGAATAAAGACAAGTACAAAACCTCGAAAGAGGGGCGCTAACTTGGAGCCAATGATCTCGCATTCGTGGTTCGGCGGCAACCAAGACTCGGGGATACATGCGCTTAACCTCTTGAAGCGCTGAGTGGTCAGCGGCTCGAAGACTTCTCAATCCTCGCCACTCATTTCGACATCTTTCAAAATCGAGGAGAAGTTCGAGCCTCCTTCAAAAGAGAGGAGAGAGCTCGGCACTTCCTTTCTTCTTCTTCTCTTGTCCCCATCAAGTTCACTACAAATAAATACAAGAGGTCGAGCATGTACACATATAATCATGCGACAAAAGAGAAAGAGAAAGAGGGCCTCATCCTTCACCGACTCCACCACGGTGGCGTGATCATAAGGGCTAAGCCCGCAGCTGCGAGCTCGGCCTCGGTAAGGCCTCATCCACGAGACCTACTTTGCATCCAACGCCTCCTCCAGGCCACCGTAGCCTCGTCAACCACCACATCGGCGATCTTATCCGATCGCTGCATATAAACTCGAGATCCATCGAACCGACAAAAGAAAAACTTCTTCCGCCAGCTCGAGATCTTAGACTTTATCTTCACTTTGAAATTTCTACGGGGTGATAAATAATACCACCCCAACCACCTTCAATTTCAAAAATCGAGAACAAGCCCCAAAGTGAAAGGAAAATTATGCCGATAGGCATAGACACCTAGGCCCGCCAAATGCCGAAATGAATTTGGCGTGAGTTGGGCAAGAGATATGCCAAAATCTCTTGAAGTTCGACATATACGAGGATAGGAATACGAAGACCAGCCCGAGGTCGTCTTCATACACGATGACAAACCCTTCCTGAGGAGCACAAGCCCTATGCTCCTGGACGGGGCAACATAAATTATATTAAGAAATACGGTATTGAGACAAATATTCCTATATCGAGGTTGTTAAAGTGGAAGAAAAGAAGACACTTTACCAAAATCCCCAATAGTGGGGAATCGCGCAGAACATACGTCGGAGAATCCGAACGCGGGTGAAAACAGCATATTCACTAACGATCGACGAAGACTCGTAAGATTTAGAAGAAGAAGCCATAACTTACTTTTGTTTATCGAAGATGATGGCAAGAGGAACCCGAGAAGAACAATGGCTTTTCGCATAGCAAGGAGTTTTGAAAATTGGAAATTTTGAAATCGCAAAGTGATATGAGAATGGCGTATCAGAAGATATTCCCCTATTATACGCTTTATCGGAATCCAACCGCTGCCGATTAAATGCGCATTAATGCGATCCCGCCCCGCACTCAATGACGAAAAAATCCGTGTTCGACCTCGGCAACACCTCGACGGCGGTGAAGACTCGACATAAGACCTCGCCTTAACACCTCGTCGGCGGTGAAGCCAACCGCTCTAACGCCGCCGCGTCGGGTGAAGCCAGAGACCTCGACATAACGCCGCAAAATGAAGTCAACCAAGACTTGGCATAACGCCTCGTCGGGTGAAGCCAATCCTCGGCTTAACGCCTCGTCGGGTGAAGCCAGTCAGGAGACCTCAGCTTAACGCCTCGCCAAATGAAGTCGGGCCGGAAGACTTCGACAACGCCTCGCCGGTTGAAGCATTCCAAAGACCTCTGATTACCCTCGCCAGTGAGGTCTGCCAAAGACTTCGCCTTAACGCCTACAAGACCTCGCCTAAACGCCTCGACGGCGAAGGCCGGTTAGAAGACCTCGGCATAACGCCTCCGTCGCGGTGAAGCCGTGACACCTCGCGAGATACAAACAACAAACATGACCTCGATAGACACCTCTGAGCACAAAGATACGATATACGACGTCGGAATTATTGACGCACACAAAGTCGACAAAGAAAAGAATGTCAAAGATCGTCCCAACCCCGTCGTCATAAACAACCCCATTCCAACATGACCTCGTTTAAGGTTTTTTGGGGGTTGTGATAGGATACGCCCAACTACTAGCCCAAGCATCGTGCCCAATACAAGTAACCCCGACATCGAAGCTCGGCCCGACAAGTTCGCCCATGAAGACTCCTAAAATCGGTGGGAACGCAGAAGCTCACCATATCTAAAAGAATCCTAATTCAAGAGGGATAGGATCTCGAATCCTAGTTGAGAAGACTTGATTCAAGATCTAGGTCAATACATTCGTGTATAAATAGAGGCTAGAGTAGACGAAATAGATTCATTCGCACTCCTTGTAATCGCTTCTTACACATTCAATACACGAATACTCTCTCTCCCCGTGGACGAGATCTTATTCATAGATCGAACCACGTAAATCCTTAGTGTTCTTAAGCATTTATTTCCTTACGAAATTAAGATCGATCAAATATATAGTTTATTATCGAGTTTTTGCTTTTATATTTATTTAATTTGCATATATTTGCTTAAGAATCGTAGTAAAAAAATCCAAATAAATACAAGAATATAGTAAAAATTACCCTCGCTTTCAATGATATTTTCGCCAACTATCAGATAGATGTATAAATTTAGCGGGTTTTCAATTCGTAAGACGTAATACTTTCAACAAAATTTTTGTAGGCTATGATTTTCAATACATTTTACAATATATTTTTATGTGCTAATGTATATAAGTAGCCAAACAAAATAGGAGTACAAGTTTTATAGCCTAGTCCATAAAAACATGAGTTTTATAGCCATTTTGGCTTAAAAAGACCAAAATATCCCTGAATAAATTAAAAAAAGGTAAAAAATGGTTTTTTCTTCTCTCTCTCACTCTCTCTCTCTCTCTCTCCTCTCTCACGGACGAACTCCGTAAAAAAACGAACTCACTCACCGTGCATTGTGCTACGGTGAAAAACCGAACTCTCTCAAAAAAAAAGCTCAACTCTCTCACGAACAAGCAAAACCCACAACACGAGTGATACGGATACAGATCCACTCAGATTCTCCCGGACGCGGCCGAGCAAGCGGCGGCCGGAAGAGAGCTCCTCCACTGGAAGAAGTTTCTACGAGGCCAATGCCACACCGCAAGCACACACACGCACGCCGTCGACCTTCGCCGGTCGACGAACTTCCCAAGACCGATTTAGAGCACCACAGCCTCCCGTGAGTAATCGCATTTAAAATAGAATTTTAGTATGTACCGATAATTTTCATGTAAGACACGATAGATTTTCATGTACGACACGATAGTGATGAAATTTCGATAGTTTGTGTGTTTAGAAACTTATAAATTGAAATCGATTGCAATGTTGTTGAAATTATGTGAAAATAATGATCGCTGGTGTACACGTCCTAACTGTAGTACGGATCTTAAGTACACGGTTAGCACCATGTATCAAGAACCATACACGGTTTTTCAAGACACGGTATAACTGTAATTAAGATCCAGACACTGTTAGACCGTATCAAGAACCATACGGTTCTTCGTAACACGGTCCCAACTGCATGATATTGAGTACACGTTTAGACCGTGTACTACGGTTGGTTTGAACGTGTATTACCGTTAGAACTTCGCTTCGTATACCGATTAATCTTGTGCATTTACAGCCTCGTTATAGGTGGTTACGACCGCGATATGCAAGGTTACGCGGACGATCAACCAATACATCCGAATTGATGTATTAGCCGAAGTGAGGACATGTCTAGAGCAACAGCGGATGTATCGACGATTTAGGCAGGCCGCTTGGGCATCTTCTTCATCTCGGGAGAGGGAAAGCGCTAATAATCGCGCCGCACAACTGATGGCCCGGCAGTTGTGGATCCTAGTTTTGGAGTTCGAGATTCGTTTCACGATGTGGAACCGATATACGATTTGGGATGATTGAGTTTGCCACGGTCTCCGGATTGCACTTTGGGCCGCCTTCCTTTGATCCGAACTTGAGGCACGAGATTCCCTCGACCGAGATGTTCCATAGGTTGTTTCGGCCGGAGGACTACTATTTCGAGCTCCGCAAACGATTCATCAAACAACGGTCAGTGATGATGCCGCACTACTTGAAGGCGGCTTTCATATTAGTAGCTTACCTCATCGCCTTTGCGCGATAGTGGAAGCCATCGAGCCATGGGTTTGGGCGTTGGTGAGGATTTTGATATGTGCGTAGTTTTCCTTGGGGCTCCTATTCATTCCGTGTCCTCTCGTCACGGATTGATGTCTCAAGAGGCACCCGAGCGAGTGGCGCTTTGAGGAAGACGTACCATTTCTATGGTCCTGCTTGGGCCTTACTGATTTGGTCGTATGAGGCCATCCCGACTTAGACGCATGTGTGGATGCCGACAATGAGAGATACGGATTCCGAGATGCTTGATGTGGACTACATGGAAGTCCCCACCCAAGATAACGGATTTTTCGACGGTAATTTTAATCTCATGTTTAGTATTTGCTATATATTTATTAAATACATTATAATCAATAATGTATGTGTTTTGTAGCGTTTATGTCATCGTGGCCGGAGCCGCCGAGACCGAGTTGTCGAGGCATACTACTTGAGCCTATACGAGGGCGATCCGATGGTTATTCGGTTTGTACTGCGGGCGGCATGCCGAGGCGCGCACATGAGCGAGCCCGCACCACAACAGTGCCCATGCGTGAGAGGTGCCCAGGCGGCGCAGAGCATGTCCCATCATGCAATGAGTGACGGCGGGGAAGATGAAGTGCGGAGATACATCTCGGTTTTGAGCCGAGTCGACCGGCGATCTCGATCGCGAATAGCATCGTGACACGAGGAGGCGCGAGCTGCACCACGGTGTCTGCGAACACGCCAGAGTGTTCGACTGTAGCGAGGCCTCCATTGCCGCTTGTGATCGAGATCGTCTGTCGTGCCATTGTGGACGGCGATTTATCTAGAAGGGCCTCAGAGCTCGAGTGGCTCGACGTGTGTTCGGCGATGACGGAGTTCTTGAGCGCAGATCTTCGAGACGAGATCTCGCACCCTATATCTGCACATGGGAGCTACGCTATTCGAGCATATAAGTCGAGGCGCCCGCCTCCCAAGATGAGGAGGGGCCAAGACTAGCCACCGACGATCTGCTACACGGCGGTCGATCCAGAGGATGTGCCCGCATTAGCCACCGACGATCCGCTTCACGGCAGGTCGATCCAGGAGGTGCCTCACATTAGCCACCGACGATCCGCTTCACGTAGGTCGATCCGGAGGGGCCCAAAGATTAGCCACCACGATCGGGTCGTCGAGTCTAGTCACGCCACCACGGAGATCGGCAATCGAGAGCCATCGTGCTCGAGGGTGATGGATCGTCGATGGTGGGGATGATGCGTCGACGGAGACCCCACATGCAGCTCCCGTAGTACGGTACCCGAGGCGCGACCAAGGGCCTTCGAGGTCTTTAAGCGGCGGCCCGAGATGTTTTGTCGTGGCTAATTAATCAAGATGTCATCGACTCAAAACTGCTCGATCATATCACCGACCCGCATTCGAGTTCACTAAGCGAGGTACTTTATTACAACATTTATTCAAATTTTGTTTATATATTTATAATTCAATTAATGGTGTTCTTTTTATGTGTGTTAGATTATGGAGTTGTACACTTTGTATATACATTGGAAAATAATCAACCGACATCATCCTCGGCAATGTATTATTGCCTCGGTCAATGAAGCTCGATGCATTGTAGCAATCGATTGATTTTATGTAAGTTTGAAATGTCCTTATCCGTATGATCCCACTAAATGTCCTTATGGAGTTCGAAATGTCCTTAAATTATTCCCGACTAAATTTATTCATTTACGCAACAAAGCGCTTTTGTGAGTTCACCCGGCTTCATCCAGATGATCCTATGGGCTTGGTATCAAACACCACATATCCACGATGGCAAGCACCATGACTTGTTAGCGATGGTACGAGGAGCGATGCGAGCATAGCGCATCGTGGTTGTCGCCGACACGTAAATTTATTACCTCATTTCTATTTTTTTCATCCAATCGAATGTAAACTTTAAAATTATCAATGTTGCGATACTAGCCATCCGTAACGCCGGGAAATCACCGGTCACAGTCAGATATTCATCGTTGAGTGGACTCTTGAGGTGTACGACTCGTATCCGTCAGACAACCCCGACTCTCGCGCTGAGACGCTACCGATGTTGCCCATTATTCGCTTTTCCTCGATCGACGAGGTAGCCGGATTTTGGAACAATAATCCATTGAGGACGCCACACAACGAGCATCCGACATCATGGCGGAGGTGCCCCATGATCGCGATTCGTGCGAGCAAGACTCGAAGAGTTGCGGTGTCTTCGATGCGCTGCCTATGTATCGCCTCATCACAGGCATACCCGGAGGTTACATCATAGTCGGCGTTACATACGATTCAACAGACAGCGATAGCTCGTAGGATATGGACATTGTCTCGCTTTTGATTAGTTTCCTTGACTTTTTGTATTTATAACGGATATTGTAGAATTTTTATCCGTGTTAGTGATATTTTTGTTCAGTATTGGGGTCGCGACCTCTATGTATATGTTGTGAGGTGTGACCTCTTTGTATATTGCTTGTTGTTGGCTATTACTTGTTGTTGGCTATTTGTCGAGTGCAGTTGGCTTATCCATATTTTAGAGGTTATCTTTGCCTGCTTTTTTACATGTATATATAGTTTGTAAGTTTAATAGTTTTGTCGAATTTGCAATTAACCGAATAGGGATCAATCGATTCACCAACCAATTTGTCGGATTATGGGGATTGCACGGCGGTACGATCGCGCATGGTACACGGTCATGGTGCACGACGTGCGATCGCGCACGCAGGGCACACGGCGCGCACGGGGGTACACGCCGCACGACGATCGCGCGACGTCGCAGACGACCGCAGTATCGCGGCACGATCGCAGCACGCACCATCGCGCACGCGACACGGTCGCACGACTCGCACGATCGCGCACGGGCGTGCGCACGACGTACCGTGCACGCATCGCACACTCCGCAGTACCCGCAGACGATCGCGCACCCACCGCGTACCGTGCACCCATCGCAGCACTCCCGTGTACCCGCAGCGCGTCCGTGTACCCGCACGCCGTACCCTCGTGAATCCTCGTGAATCCAATTGAACCAACAAAACCAACATAATCCAACAAAACCAACATAATCCAACTAAAACCAACAACAATCCAATCAATCCCCTAATTCAACAAAACCAACATAATCCAACAAAACCAACAACAATCCAATCAATCCCCTAATTCAACAAAACCAACATAATCCAACAAAACCAACAACAATCCAATCAATCCCTAATTCAACAAAAACCAACATAATCCAACAAAACCAACAACAATCCAACCGAATCCCCTAATTCAACAAAACCAACATAATCCAACAAAACCAACAATATTCAACAAATCCAACATAATCCAACAAAACCAACAATATTCAACCAAATCCAACATAATTCAACAAAATCCAAAACAACGAATATCATCGCATATAATAAATATCCTTACTCACGAGGCCGTTGAGGACACAAATTCCTTGTATGCTCTTCACTCGACAAATACTACATTTTTTCCTACGCCGTGTCCTTTCCACACATGTTTCATCACTAATGGCAATAAATGCTGTGCATGAGCGCTTGTTGTGGCCTCGACCCTGCAACGCAGCATATTTGACGACGTGATCTTGAAGAACCCTCAACAACCGATTGCATCCTACTCAATCTAGACGCCCACCGACGTGTGATGATTGGAGGTCAATAATGTAAGATCATGTAGTCTCGTACAATCCATGCACCGGATGTGATATGATCCAATTCGATAAGAATAAGTCGCCGAAAACAGATCGTCGATAATATCGAGCCACAAAGTCGGTGACTTGTAAACCAAAGACGCCTAAAAAAGAAATTAATCACAAAATAAATTAACCACAACATATGAGTTGACTTGACGCTTAGATAAATACCGCATCTAATAGCAAAGACAAGCGTGACAAGCGGATCTCGTCCAAATCGAACTCACGACATTCACATGTCCCATTCTCGCAAATCAACCACGATGACGTGTTTTCCTCTTGACTTTAAACATGTGTGTCGCCGCTGAACGAACAACCAAGCGACGCCCATTTTCGACAGAGGCATGTAGCTTCGACGCGGCTACTTCATCCAACTCATCGACCTGTCGCTGCTGCACTAGCTCGTCAGACGTCAAACCATTTCTCGTAATAGATCGAAAAGTCTCAAGCAACGAGCAAATGGTGACGCCGAGCCCACAACAACCGACTATTGAAACTCTCTCGCCGCATTCAAGTCATGAAACTATATCTTCGTGCAGACACTTCAACCTGACCACCTATGCTCGCCAATGGAAAGTAGATGATGGTGGGTCGTCGGTTTTAGAACATCCACAGCAGAAAAAATCTCAAATCCTCCGATCGATAGCATATGCAATGACTTGATAATCAGACAAACATGCGATCCAAATCTCGCCATATTCTTCTCAAAATGGTAAAAGCACAACACATGTGCGACGCTCGGATACACGGACTCCACAACCTTTTTCGATGCCCTTATGTTGATCGACACAACTAAGAGATCATCGACGACCAATGCACTAACGCAATGAGATAAAACCAAGTCCACGACTCTTCATCCTCAATCGACCTAACCCAATAGCAATCGGAAGATTCCTTCATTTCCATCCTTCGAATAATGACAAAACAAATTCCTTTGTTCTTTCCCTTAAGACGAGTCCCGCCTACAACGACGATCGGCCGTAGGTAATGCTTGAAAGCATACAAACACCGCCCAAGAGCAAGAAACAAATATCGAAATTCGCCATCATGAGCCGCCTCAATATCATATAGTGTCCGGGTTCGATTCTCTCAATGATGCAAATATGATGGAAGCAATTGATAGGACCGCTCGAAATCGCCATACGTCATCTCTATAGCGACGCTTTCTTGCTCTGGAGAGCAAAGTCGTAATCCATCTCAATGCCAAATTGTCGATGCATCTCTCAATCATCTCTTTCGCCAGCAGATCACACCTTCATCGACCAATTTCGTGCAAAATACTTGCCAACAATCTTAGCGAGCACCGTCGTGGGCAAAGGCGATTCAAACCAAGTGACAAGTATGATTGTTGTTCAACTTAATTACTCTCCATATCGTTGCCCTCGGACGGCTCGTAGCTTAAAAGGACAACCGTTGCCATGCTTGCAAACATACCCCAAACGTGTTTTACTCGACCGATCGACCACGTACTCTACATGATTCTCCAAGTGGTACAATCCACGCTATCGCCAAGTCATCTTCGCCTTAAATATCGAATCAACGATAATTGGTCAGTATGGGGTCCACAAGGTTCAACCCAATCTAATGGCAATGCACCGTCACAATCAAGTAATGGAATAACCCGGTTGCGTAACTCATGCGTTGTATCATCATCTACGGTTCGTGAAGTTGTAGCATGAGCCTCACCATCATGTCTTTGCTTCGGAAGTGAAGTCAAGGTTGTCCGATAACCTTATCAAGATGTCCCGTTGTCGAATCCAAGCACCAAATTCAAGAGCCAATGAATCAAATATATCTCTACGCCGGTTCGTGTCTTCTCTTCATCCGAATACACCACTCGCCTTCCTCCTCATTCAAGACAACGGCTCATCTTCGTATAGTCGAACCAAGACATCTTGCATTAGACTCGCAAGACCGTAGATCGCAGAACCATATAATACCGGTGTCTCTGTGTGTACCGTGGTTGCGCATCGCCGCCTTTTCAATCACATACACAATCGATCATCCTTTGTTCCACAATCAATCGAACAAATCGCTGTCGATTTTCAACGATACTTTTATTCTTCTTCCATCACTAGCGCCGTCAGATAGAAAAGCATATAATCCGATCCACCATTGTTGCTTACTTGCTCATGAATCTCTCTAGCAAATTAGCACGTGAAACTGCTCTACTGACCATGTATACGAGAACCTCGTCGCCTATATACTCGCCCTCTCCCAACTACCACCACGACGATAATAAGACGCTTGCAAGACATCTGTTGCAAAATAAGATATAAAAGATAACATCATATACATAGGATGCACGGATACATAGATGCGGCCATGCACGGTCAGACACGGATGCACGGCCACGCACGATCGTGCACGGATGCACGGATCGTGCACCGTGCACGGTGCAGGCACCGCGCACGATCGTGCATATGGTCTCGCACCGCACCGGACCATACACGGCTTATAAGCGGGTGCACGATCGTGCTTTGTGCACGACCGCGCACGGCTCACGACCGCAATCACGAATTTTGTGCACGGTTTGAATTTTGTGCACCGTGTACAAGGCACGCTTATAGAGCCAGATCGCATACCTGCTCGTTGTTAGCATCTCATATTTTTAAATTTAACTTATTAAATGATCCTAAATATTAAATTAATCACTTTATTAACATAAAATCAACACAAACGACATATGTGATGCATAATACTTCTACCGTACAACCGTACTCAAGAACACATTTTTGTTTTCTTCAAAACATGAAATTTATCATTCCAAAGAATATAAAAGTATTAAAAAAACATATTTACGCCAGAATCATCAACTGTACAACCGTACTCAAGAACACGTAAAAAATTTCAATACTGGATTTAATTTACCTTAATCCATTAGCAATGCTCGATTTCCAATGCTTGATTGAAAAAACGCAGTAACAATTTCTTCTATTAATTATTTTCGCTTCTTCCTCTTTGAAATTGTAATGTTACAAATGAATTCGCTTGTGATTTGAATTCAATGTCTACTGCGCTTCTTTCAAATTAATTTTACCAACCTTTTTACAATTAATGTTTACCAACTTTAATTTAATTCCATTCAATTTTGTGGCGGAGAAAGCATTCAATTTGGTAAACATTTCAAGAGAGAGAGAGAGAGAGAAAGATTCAATTTGGTAAACATTCAATTAATGTTTACCTTCTTCAGCAGAGAGAGAGAGATATATATGATCCAATATAATTTAGGCGAGATAGAGATATAGAGAGATTAAAAAAAATTCGTGAGAGAGAGAGAGAGATAGGAGACTTATTATTTTAAATGGTGGGCTAGGACAATTTTGTCTTTTTAAGCCAAAATGGTATAAAACTCATGTTTTTATGAGTGTGGATATAAAACTTCTCCCACTATTTCTTTTGGTTACTTATAAACTTCCCTATTTTTATTATCGAATAAGGATTTTGAGGAGGTTCCTTCTATAAACGTCATTTGAAAGGTATTTCACAATTAGTATACGATTTGGTTCAAATAAAATATTTAAAATAAAAATTAGAATAAATTTGAACCATTGATTTTTGTAGATGAGTAGTTGTGATTAAATCAAATTATGGTATAATGATAATTATATAATATTACGAAAATAACTGTCCCTTAATTATAGGGGTTGTGATAACTTAATCTTGAACCATTAATTAATGTCAAATGAATGATGGGGATGAATTCTTATTTTTTATTTTAAGAGAGTTTGTATTTTAACTCATCCCTTAGTATACAAATTAGAATCTCTATAGCCTTATTATGGTTAACTGTGGATAAGGATATAATATTAGAAATCAATACAACTATATTCCGAATTTATAAAATTTACTTATTATTTTTAGCATATAAATTTACTTATTATTTTTACCATATTTAATAACTATTGAATTTTTTGGGTTAATATTCAAATATAACTGTTTTTTCTATTATTAATTATTTAACGATTTACAAGGACACATGATGTGAATTAACGACTATTGATATGACCATCAATTCTTGTCATGTAATGTTGTGTATTACATGATTGTTCAGCTACATTATGTTTCCTTCAATATCATTGAATAATCAGATTATATTTGTAACAAAGAAAGATTTCAAAATATATTAAATATCAAAATATTAAATACTCACACGAAAAAGAACTAAATCATATTTGAACATTAACCTAAATATTTATATCCCCGTGCAAAACATAATTCGATAAATCAATATGGATACATGGAAGAAATTGTTTGTCATTTTTTTTGGAAGTTGGCAGAAGGAAAATCAGATCTGGTATACCCTCCAATCAATATCAATATTAGAACCAAAAAGAATATTTTAAATCTAATTCCACAAATCATCTCTCCCTCTCTCTCTCGCTCTAGATCTCCTTCGCTCAAATTCGATATTCAATTTCAAGACGATGTCGTCATCCGCGGTGGAGAACGGGAGCAGGAAGATCAACCTACGCAGTTCTGACGGCGAGGTGTTTGAGGTGGACGAGTCGGTGGCGCTGGAGTCCCAGACGATCAAGCACATGATCGAGGATGATTGCGTCGACAACGTCATCCCTCTCCCTAACGTCACAGGAAAAATCCTCTCCAAAGTCATCGAATACTGCAAGCGCCACGTTGATGCCGCCGCTTCCGCCACCAAGGCTGACGACAAGCTCGCATCCGCCGTCTCCGACGAGGAACTTAAGGCTTTTGATGCCGATTTTGTCAAAGTCGACCAAGCCACGCTCTTCGACCTAATTTTGGTATGAATCTGAGTTTCGATTTGATTTTGGTGTCGATGTTACTTTGTGCCCTGGATTTCTTTGTGAATTGTGGGTTAGGGTTTCCGGTTTATGTTGTTTGCTCTGTTTTGAACTCCAATAACTGCTGTTTTTTCTAGTTGCCTTGATAGATGTAGAGAGTTGTTAGTTACTACTCCATTTTTGCTTTAAGCGTTGTGTTTCTCTTTTTGCTGCCTTGGGGTTTACCGACTAGTCAAGACTTTTTGTCAGTGATATTCTAGGCCGTTAGGTCTCTTCCTCTGCATACTGCCTTGTCGTGTTTTTTTGTTTTTGCGTTATTATGTTTTTGTGCTACTAATTTTTTGTTAGTTGCAGTAACCGCTCGCGTTACTATAGGCATTGACGCTGTTCCCTTTCTTGTAATTTTTATACTCCTGCATTTCTGTTGTTGAGTGTGTCCCCACTGTTGGACTGTGTTACAATTGGGGTTTAAGATTAGAGTGCTCACTAGCCAAATATGTTTACCTTTCTGTCAGTTGGTTATTTCAGCTAGTTTAAAGTTTCCATCTGTGCGGTTTGCTCTTGCTCATAAAATTTATAAATTACATATATTGTTGAATGTTGATTGGATTGTGATCATCTATTGATATAGGTGGAGTGATTGTATCAATATCATGAGCGGTGAAGCTGTTAGGTTGTTGGATGATTTAAACAAAATTTCAAATTCTGTATAATTGTGAGTCATGGTATAATTTCCCATGATTTGGGATTAATGTTTGTGTGTTTCTTGCTGATATTTTCCAATTCTGTATGAGGATAAAAATGGTTGATGATGACTGAGTCTCAGGGTCTGCATACAAGATATGGTTCTTGAATTTGAATCTCGTAGGCTGGAATTAAGTTGTCCGAGAATGATCTATTTTGGATAATTGCATCAGACTTCTTCTTGTTATGTATAATTACTAACCAGTGATGATTAATATGGTCCATGAAATTGAATCTTGAAGGTTGGCTTTAAGTTCACTGAGAATGACTTCTTTCTGATAATTTCATTGGAAGTCTTTACAATGTATAGTTACTAACCAGTGATAAGTATCAGTGTGCAAGTTGTTTATGTGCATTTCATTGTGGCAGAGATTAGATAAGCGAGATTTTTACCACCACTTTCTTGCCTACCTGGTGTTACTGTTTTCTGGATTTGCTCGTATCAGGCTGCTAATTACTTGAATATCAAGACCCTTCTGGACCTGACTTGCCAGACGGTCGCTGACATGATCAAGGGGAAAACTCCAGAAGAGATCAGGAAGACATTCAACATCAAGAATGACTTCACACCTGAGGAAGAAGAGGAAGTCCGGCGAGAGAACCAGTGGGCTTTTGAATAGAGCAAGTGCAGATAGAATATCTAAAGCTGCCAATAAAAGTTTGATTGGTGCAAATAGAAGATCCTGTGACTCATTTTAGTCTTCTTGGTCTCTGAAGTGTGCTTTTGGGCTGCTTTTGAACATTTTTCTTGTTTCTTTAGCTTTCTCTTGAAAGATTATGCATGTTAACCGGACTTGTCATATCCCTTTTATATATTATTGTCGTGCCTACTTTCCCTGGTTGATCAACTTTGTCTTTGTGAGAAAATATTGGGCCTACCAAACTGCAGCTGAGTAAAAGTCTCCGCAAGCTTTGAGCTACCTTGTGCTTGTGAGGTCAGTAGTAGGATTTCGGCACGGTTTTTGATAAAACCGCACCAAATTGAATTTCTAGTTTTATAAAAATTAAATCATCAAATTTGTCTGAATTACTGAATTCAATTATCCGAAATTTTATAAACAAAATTGACCGAACTGCAAAAGCCTGAAAAAACTTAAAAAAAATATGACTTTCATTCCATTTTTATAACTAAATTATTTAGATAAAATTATAATTAATTTATTTAAAAAAATTAATATTATATATATGATAGGACACGGCCCAACTATCAGGTCCAAAGATCGGTCCAATAAAAGTGAGTCGATATTAAGCTCGGCTTAGGTGAGTTCGGTAAGAAGACTCCTAAATCGCCATAACCCAAATCGCATGAGTGGAGACGCAGAAGATTCTGACATCTAAAAGAATCTTATTTAGAAGATCCGGGATTAAGATCCTAGTTAGAGAAGATCTCGGACTTGAGATCTGGTCAATATAATTGTGTATAAATAAAGGTTAGATTAGACATAAAAGATCTACACTCTTTGTAATCGCTTACACACTCTCAATATACATACACTCTCTCGCCCGTGGACGTAGATCTAATTCAAAGATCGAACCATGTAAATCCTTCGTGTTCATTGTGCATTTATTTCCTAACGAAATTAAGATCGATCACCGGCGCCGTGCTGGGAAACGAAATTGTGTTTTCAATCAACTTTGTTTCTGAGGAATCAATCACAACGATGAATACCGTAAGTCATACATCCGTGGTCGCCGCCAAAGAACAACAACAATAACGGCGGCAGACACGCCGAGCTCGGCTTGGAAGAGCCCACCAGAGAACCGACCCCAAGCGGCATGTCCAGAGTCTCGACGAGCAAGGCCATCCCATCCTGCATGAAGCAGCAGAATACCATAGCGAGGGAGGTCGCAACAGCAACCAAGAAGAACCTCCAACTCCGCAGATGAACCTTGACGAGGCCGTTAAAGGATTCCTTGAGAAAATAAGGAAAGCTTCCTACAATACCTCAACCGAGAACAAGGTCGGCCACATCACGAAGATAGGAATGTCGAAGCCTCGTCGAAGCACGAGGCGGCACAACGAGGTGGATCCCCAAGCCTCCGGATGATAGGCGCTCATACCTCTACACGGGTTGGGGCCCAAACCAACCGTGCAAGGGACGAACAACGTGGCGTGGGGCGTGGTCGCCGTGGTCACCGTCATCAAAACGAGTTCGATCGACGAACTCCGCCTCACTCTCCGGGAGGCGGGTTCGACGGCACGGGAAGATAGTTACCCGTTCTCAAATGAAATACTCGACACTCGCTCCCGCACAAGTACAGGTGCGCCGCATCGCCCTATGACGGATGAGGATCCGCAAAACTTCCTCTCACAATTCCAAAGATAACATGATCAACCAACGCCAACACCGTCCACATGTAAACTCTTCCGGAGTTATTGATCGACAACGCCCGTCGGTGGTTCGACGCCACCTCCGGAGTATTGGATCGCATCATGATTTGATGAAAGCCTTCCATCGAAGGTTCTTCCGAAGGCCGAGTCCTAAACGACATCGGCACATCTCCTCACCTCGAGGCAAGGCCGAACGAGTCCATCGGCGACTTTATGACCGTGTTCGATAAGGAGAGCACGAAAGTCGAAGACGTGAACGATCTCCTCATCATCTCGGCCTTCCAAACGGCATCTGCGGGGCCCTATACAAAGAGATCGTCAATGCACGAACCCGTACTGACGGAGTGTGGCGCATAGTCGACCGATTCGCCAAAGCGGACGGCCGACAGAAAGCGCGGCGAAAAGATGGAGCCCTCGACAAGGGAGGAAGACGATGGTCGAGGAGACCAAACCGGGGCCGACGGCAAGTGCCTCGGAAAGAATACGTCGTCCAAGAGAATCTGCACGGGCACAGTAACAACTCGGAGCGACCCCAATATGCTCCTCGACGAAGCCAAGAGCGGATATCTATGAGCTCCACATGAATTTGTTCGAGAAGCCTCGACCAATGACATGGGCGCAAAACGTCGATCCAGGACAAATCGCTCCTTCCATGAGGATATTGGGCACGACATCAAGAATGCAGAGACCTCATGGTAGACATCGAAAATTTGGTGCGGGATGGAGTCTAAAGAAGTACCAGGGCATGGCCGCCGGTGGTCGACACGAAGCCCCACCGAGGTCGAAAAAGAGGAAGCAAGAGAAGAGGGAAATCGTGCCTCATAAGAAGACAAGGCGCGACAACGACGAAGAAGGAGATGACGAGCCCCAATCGACGGATCATCTCCACCATCACGGGCTCCTCGCGAGTTACGGTCATCTCTTAAGGTGAAGCCGAAGTCCACATACCAACAACCCGTCAACAAGAGGTTCAAAAGGGACGAGGCAATCACCTTCTCCGAGGACGACCCCGCACCGGCCGTAGTGCCCACCAGGATGCAATGGTCATCCAGGTAGTGGTCGCTAATAAATTGGTAAAACGCGTGTACATCGACAGTGATGCGTCGGAAAGCATTCTCTTCAAGGAATGCTTCGACAAGTTAGGAGTTGAGGAGGCACGCCTCGCACCAGCTCCGCTACCACTCCGAAGCTTTGTGCGGAAGAGACGCCCTGAAGGAATAATCGAACTACCGTCACGGTGGGAAGGCGCCACGAGCTCTACCAGGTGGTACAGTTCTTCGTGGTAAAAGCCTACTCGCCGTATAACATCATACTGGGACGAGACTGGCTAAACGCAGTGAGGGCGGTATGTTCAACGTACCATCTGACAATGAAGATCCCCACAAATGAGGGTAGCCGTGATCCGGGAGATCGAAGCAGCAAAAGAATGCATGCAGTCGCCCTAAGGGCGTGGGACTTGACCCAACTCCCACAAGCATAGCAATTAAAGAAACCCGAGGAGTTGGAAATGGGAAAGACGTCGCCTGTCCCCGACAGCCCGGTAGAGGAGATCGCACTGTATGAAGACGAGCCACTCAAGGTCGTCAAAATAGGTTCCACCGAGGAACCTCAATTAAAAAAACAGATCATCCAACTCCTAAGGGAATTCAGAGACGTGTTTGCTTGGTCACCCCTCGACATGACCGGGGTCTCACCAAGTATTATCACTCACCGTCTCAACATCGACCCAGGTGTAAAACCAGTTCGGCAAAAGCAACGGATCTTTGCAGCTGAACGGAATCAGGTCATCCATGACGAGGTGAATCAATTATTAAAAGCTTGCATACTGTTCGAAGTCAAGTATCCGACCTGGATAGCCAATCCGGTGATGGTCAAGAAAGGAGGAGGGGGGTGGAGAATGTGTATCGATTACACCGATCTCAATAAGCATTGCCCAAAGGACTGTTACCATCTTCCCAATATCGACAAGAAGGTTGACGCTTTGGTCGGATACGAAGTCTTCAGCTTTTTGGATTTATACAAGGGATATCACCAAGTCTTGATGGACGACGAAGATGCATCCAAGACTGCCTTCATTACAGACTTCGGAGTCTTTGCATATAAGAAAATGCCATTCGGACTCAAGAATGCAGGGGCTACCTATCAAAGAATGGTGGACAAGATATTCAAGCCCTACATAGGTCAGAATGTGGAGGTATACGTAAATGACATCGTCGTCAAAAGCAAGGAGGAAGCCACGTCTGTTGCCGACCTCCGGATCGTCCTCGGCTTACTTCGGAAGGTGAACCTAAAGCTAAACCCCCAGAAGTGTACATTCGCAGTCCGGTCTAGAAAATTTTTGGGGTGCTGGGTTTCAAAAGAAGGGTTAAAAGCCAACCCGTCCAAGGTTCAAACCATTTTGGAGATGAAGATGCCGAAGACCATCCATGACGTGCATAGATTGACGGGCTGCATAGCCGCACTGAGCCGCTTTCTTTCAAAAGCATGGATAAGCGACTCCTTTTAAAATACTCAAAAGGCTCGAGTTCTCCGGATGATAAGCATAAGTCGACCTTGAAGATCTCAAGAACTACCTCGCCAAACTCCCCACTTTATCTGTCACGAAGAAGGAGGGTCCTTTCCTATACCTCGCCACCTCGGACGAAACGATAAGTGCGGTTTTAGTGCGAGAGGAGGACGACGACTCCTGTATTTCATCAGCCGAGCACTAAAAGGGCCAAAAACGAGGTATCAACCTTTGGAGAAGCTCGCCTTGGCTTTAGTAAATGCTGCAAGGAGACTGCGTCCATACTTCCATGCACATCCCATACAAGTTCTCACCGACCATCCATTTCGACAAGTGTTGACGAAACCAGAAGCCTCAGGGAGAATCGCGAATTGGGCAATTGAATTAGGCGAACACGCTATATCGTTTTTCCCTCGCTGCCATCAGGTCGGGCCTTAGCGACTTCCTTGTAGAGGCTAACCAGAAGCCTAAACCCACCGAGTCCGCCCGACAATGCCGGCCGAACACATCAATAAAGCACACGAGAATTGCCGGCAAGTCTATGTGGACTGAGCTTGGGAAAGCGGAGTGGCGGGCATGCATCCTACTGGGACCGATGGCCAAGAGATCACCTATGCACTTGGTTCACATTCAAAAATACGAATAACGAAGTGGAATATGAGGCCTTAATTGCAGGACTTCGCCTAGCTCAAATTCTTCGACACGAGCCGTGCAAGTTCACAGTGACTCACAAGTCATAGTAGGCCACATGTTGGGAAAGTACGAGGCAAAAGGCAACAGGATGAAGAAATACCTTGAAAAAGCCAAAAGCTTACAACAAACTTTCTCACACTTCAAGTTGGTTCGCATCCCAAGGGAGCAAAATAGCCGGGCTGATATCTTAAGCAAATTGGCTTCGTCATCAACAAGCTCGCTTTGTAGAAGAAGTCCAAAATGTAAGCATAGGCGATCTTGATGCATCAAGCCGAGGTCAACGTAGTCTCGACGACGAACCCAATTGGATGACTCACATTCAAGAATACCTGGAAAATGGCAAACTACCCCACGACAGGCTCGAGGCTAGGAAAATCTTGAGCAAATCCCTGCGATATACACTTGAGCAGGGAATCCTCTATAGAAAATCATACCTCTAGCCTCTCCTAAGGTGCCTGGGTTCGAACCGAGCTGGCTACGTACTACGAGAAGTACATGAAGGATCGTGTGGAAGTCACATCGGACCCCACGCCCTATCAAAGAAAGTCATGCGATGGGAATACTATTGGCCAACAATGTTCCAAGACTCAATTGACCTCGTGAAGAAGTGTCCGAAGTGTCAAATCCATGGAAACGTGCCGAGGCTACCTCAAACCGACCTCGCCAGCATGCAAAGCCCTTGGCCATTTATGCAATGGGGGATTGATATTGTAGGTCCCTTCTGCAAAGCTCCGTGGCGCTTCAATTCACGATTGTCGCGATCGACTACTTCACAAAGTGGGTGGAGGCCGAACCCTTGGTGAAAATCACAAGCAAAACGCCTCAACTTCGTGCGGAAGAACATCGTGTGTCGCTTGGCATCCCTCATATCCTCATTTCGGATAATGGGACACGGTTCACGGATAAGGTATTCAAAGAGTGGTGTCAAGAGCTTCAATCCAACAAAATTCACCTCGGTGGCCCATCCCAAGCAAATGGTCAAACCAAGTCACCAACAGACAATCGTGAAAGGACTCAAAACTCGCCTCGACCGAGTAAAGGGCAATTGGGTGGAAAATTTGTCGCAAGTCTTATGGTCGTACCATACTACACCTCGACATCGAGCGGAGAAACACCCTACGCTTTGGTGTACGGAACCAAGCGATGATCCTGCGCAGAGATCGGTATGCCGAGCCCCCGCACCATTCACTTCTCAGCTGAAGCAAATGAGGAAAATCTATGAACTGATCTAGATCTGATCGAAGAAAAAAGAGACCTCGCCTACATCAGAGAAGCTCGGTACAAGCAACAAGTAGCTCGGTATTACAACCAGCGTATCAAATCCCGACAGTTCCAAGTAGGCGACCTCGTACTACGAAATAATGAAGTCAGTAAAGCCGCAAAGCTCGATAAACTGGAAGCCACATGGGAAGGGCCTTATCAGGTCAAAGAAGTCCTCGGAAAATGGTCATACAAGCTCGCCCATATATCCGGACAGCAAATACCCAGTACGTGGCACTTCATTCATCTGAAGAGATACTTTGCATAAGTGTCAAAAGTTAAGTCTGTTCAGTCGTGTCCTTGAGTCTGTTCAGTTGCGTCTTTGAGTCTTGTTCTATTATTACGTTGGTCTTCATTAATAAAATATTTTTTTGCATATTTTATTTGCCACTTATGCATACTATCTCTTCTCCATTATACAATACCCTCCAAGGAGGACGAAATACCCTCGACGGAGGACAAACTACCTTCGTTTAATACGAGGATGAACTATAAACGCGCGTGAGGGGACCACCCCTAGCAATAAAACTTGCCAAATAAGGAACCTATACCTTCGTTTATTTCGGGGAAGAGGGGACCATCCCTAGCGATAAAACTTGCCAAAAAAGGAACCTATACCTTCGTTCATTTCGGGGAAGAGGGGACCACCCCTAGCAATATTTCTTGCCAAAAATGAACCTATACCTTCGTTTATTTCGAGGAAGAGGGGACCACCCCTAGCAATATTTCTTGCCAAAAAAGGAACCTTTACCTTCGTTTAACACAAGGACGAAATGTATACAATGTTTTCAACACAAGGCAAAGAAAAAATTCATTCTTATTTCCGAAGTGTACAACGCATACATTACGAGGACGATGAAGGCCCAGGAGGCCGGGAAAAGCTAAGCCAATCCCTAGGAAAGTCAGGGTTCAACAAATCATCTATGCTAACCCTATCCCTACCTCAGCCTCGTCCTCGATCGATGCCGGAAGTTCGACCAACTCTTTGCCTCATCGAACGACCTCGGCCGCTCGATGACACACGAGCTCGGCTTCTCGATGGGCGACGTCGATCTTGCATAAAGACTCAAGAGAAGTGTCGTCAACACTCCACGTCGTCGGAAGACAAGAACGAGCTTCGGCAGAAGGAGGAGCCTCGGCAGATGAAGAAGCCTCGGTCATCGAACGAAACACCTACTCTAGGAGAGGATGACGAGCCGCTACGGTCTTGTACAAACCACCTATCTTCTTAAGGTCGGCATATTGCTCCTGAAATTGCCAGGAGTTCTGACTGTACTCTTGTCTATACCTCGAGCAGCGGGCTACGAGCTCGGAAACTTTAGCCTCGGCATCGAAAATAGTCATTCCACCACCTCGGTGGATAACCGCCTCGTACTCAGCATGTTCTTCGATGACCGATTTGGCCTTACCCTCCGTGATCTCGAGCTTCTCCTCCAACTCCAAGAATCGAGCTTGAAGCTCGTCAAATTTCTCTTGTGAAGTCCTGGACTTGACGTCGGCCTCCTCCTGCACATGGCCAAGTTTACCCTCCAGGTGCAGGACCTCGACCTCTTTTGATTCGAGAGCCCGAGTCAACGTTTTGATTTGATCCAACCATGGGGATACATCAAAAAATTCAGGAGAAGACTGGAGACAAAGACAAAAGACAAATTTTCTAAACCGGAAATTTTATTAAAGCCACCAAGGCAGAAATGACGATGTACATATACATTTATAAAAAAAAAGAGGATCAATCGACCCTCCAAAGAACCCTCGTCCGCTCAACGGCCTCGGCCTCATCCCGGGCTCCGGAACCCTCAGCCTCTTCGCCGACTCTAGCCGACGCTGCCTTCACGTCCTCCGAGACCTCGGCCTCCACCGTTGTCCTCGGCTTCTTAGCCATATCAGCTATTAAGGCTTCAAGAACGGCATCACGGTCCACCGAGTAAGCCCGAACCAAATCGGGGGTCAGCAACGTTGAGGAGGAGGTAAGGCTTTCTAGCACGGCAGCTCTCCAAGCCGGTAGCAAGGACCTTGGCATAGGATCGCAACAACACCTCGTTCTCCGTCACCTCATACCCGTACTTGGATTTATCCAACAGCGGGTAATCCTCGGCGACTTCATCGAGCGTGATCGCTATCACATGCTTGTTGAGGATCTCGGCAAGATCGTCGGCCAGCTCGGAGAACCTCCCAGACAAGAACAGCCTCACCGCGAAAGCACGGAGAAGCTCTCCTTGCGAGCTCGCCGCCTCGGCTTCCCGATGCCTGGCCGCCTCAATCTCGGCCTTCAACGCCTCCACCTCGGCCGCTTTCGCCGACTCGACTGCCTTCGCAACCCTCGCCGTCGCCAGAGCCTCGGCTTCCCTCCTCGCCGCCTCCCGAGCCTTGACCTCGGCCTCAACCACGTCCTGGGAAAGAAGGGTGTTCTTCTCCTCCAACTCCCGGGAATACAGAGCCACCTGACCGAACTGGTCTAGAGCGTCATTCAAAAAGTCCACCACTTGGGCGGACACCGCAGATACCCTGTTGAGCTCGGCCTTCACGTGCTCGGTCCCCTGCATGTAAAAATCGACGTCAACCAACGCATCGATACATTGCCTAGAAATGTGCAACAAAAAAAAGTGTTTTACCTTGGGAAAGGATCGACGCGCGACCTGACTGCCGATGATTGTGCAATCATCATCGCCGGCGAGAGAAGCCACACGCTTTCCCTTATTGGGGCGTGGGGCGACCAGAGGAGATGAGGCAGGCACAGGTGAATGCGACCTCCCTTCAACCTCAGCCCTCTCAGAAGAAGCCTCGGCGGTACTTTCAATGCTAGGCGGAAGGTTTGGGAGCAGAACCCGACCTCTTCCTCTTCTTATCTTTGACGAAGTTCACTGCAAAAATATATATCAAGTTAGCATGAAAGATAAAACAACGAGGTGAAAGAAGAAAGGAGAGAAAGGGAGGGCCTCACCCTTCACCGACTCCGCCGCGGTGACAGGATCACAAGGGTTCAGTCCCGCCGCAGCAAGATCGGCCTCGGTAAAAACTTCGTCAACCAGGCCAATCCGATCTAAAGTATCCTCTACGCCACCGAAATTGTAATCAGTGGACGCGTCAGCCAACTTCTCGCGATTCCAGGCGAACTGGAAGGACTCAGGAAAACGACAAAAAAAGTACTTCTTCTGCCAGTTTGAGATTTTGGACCTCGTCTTTATTTTGAAGTTACGGCGAGGTGATAAATAGTACCACCCCGCGCTAGATTTAAATTGGAAGAATCTAAGGACGAGCCCCACGGTCAAAGGAAAATTATGCTGATGTGCATAGACACCGAGGCCCGTCAAATGCCGAAAGGAATTTGGCATTATTTGGGCTATGGGAATGGCAAACAACTGTTGCAACTCGATGATAACAGGGGGATAAGGAAGACGAAGACCGCACTTCAGGCTGTCCTCATAAACCGTGACAAAACCATCCGGAGGAGCGCTAGCCCTATCCTCCACCGGGAGCAATCAACTCGAAAGATTTCGGGATACAAAAACTAGACACAAGCTCTAATATTTCAGAATGTTCTAGAATGGAGGGTAAAGACGAAACCCTACCAAAATCAACCAAAGGCGGAAAGTATAATTTACACTTATAAGGAAACACGGATTCAAGGGAGAAAACTGCTACATCCACCGGAGAATCCGGTGGCGACACTGACACGATACGGCCGTCATGGCCGTGAGACTCATCAGAGGAGGAAGAAGAAGGTGCCATGAAAACTTACTGGTTCTGAGAAAATCGGAGAAGATGATGGCACGAACGCGAGAGTAACAAAGTGACGCAGTTGAACTCTATCTTCCAGAAACACAGAGAGTTTGAGAATTTGAAAATGGAAATGGATAAAAGTGATACGAGTAATAGCGTATCAGGGACGTTATTCCCCCAAAATGCACTTTATCGGGAATCCAACCGCTGCACGCATTAAATGCAGATCGCGTATCCCGTGTTCTACCTCGGCACGATGTTACGCGTTCAAACAATGACTTCATCACAACGCCGGCAAGGTGAAGCCAAGCCACGTATGACTTCGGCACAACGCCTCAGCAAGGTGAAGCCAAGCGACGTATGACTTCGGCACAATGCCTCGGCAAGGTGAAGCCAAGTAACACACGACTTCGCATAACACCTCGAAAAGCGAAGCGGCGATGTGCAACTTGAGAAGACCACCGCAAGATTGATCGCGCTCCACTTCGTCACACATGAAACACTGGCGAATCACGACCCCTAAACCCATCATGACCTCGCTTCTACGTCTTTTTGGGGGATATGATAGGACACGACCCAACTATCAGGTCCAAGCATCAGGCCCAATAAAAGTGAGCCTGATATTAAGCTCGGCCTAGGTGAGTTCGGCCCAAGAAGACTCCTAAGTCAGTTACAACCCAAATCGCAAGTGGAGATGCAGAAGATTCGGACACATCTAAAAGAATCCTATTTAGAGAAGATCTGGGATTAAGATCCTAGTTAGAGAAGATCTCGGACTTGAGATCTAGGTCAATATAATTGTGTATAAATAGAGGCTAGATTAGACAGAAAAGATCTACACTCTTTGTAATCGCTTCTTACACTCTCAATACACATACACTCTCTCTTGCCCCGTGGACGTAGATCTAATTCAAAGATCGAACCACGTAAATCCTTCGTGTTCATTGTGCATTTATTTCCCTAACGAAATTAAGATCGATCAATATATAATTCAAATTTTTATTTTGTTTGATTTTGAAAAAAATATCAAACCTAACCAAACATAAGTTTTTTTTTAAAAAAAAAATCGAATTGAGAAACAGATACAATCGAACTGAATTTAATATTTTTGTTTGATTCGATTACATTAATCGATTTTAGATATTTTGTTCACCCCTACCTGATTGCAAAATATCGAATGGTGGAGTAACTAATGTTGAATTTTCTTTATATTTCTCTTGTTTTTCCCTTCGTGTTTGATTCTTTGTGTGCACATTGCCTTTACATGTTTTTTTCCTTCTTCTGGACACGAACAATCGATGTCTACCACTCAGTTTTGAAATGCCTTAATTACGTCCTAGTAGAAAAGGGACGCTCGACATGCATCACACACCGCATTCATCGACTGCAACATGCACAAACATGGTGTTATATCCCTCCAACTTATGCGGTGGTAGTTAATATTTGGTGGTAGTTAAGAGGGTGATTAGCTGTAATTTTGAATTTAATACTACCTTTTATTTATGCTGATGGAGATATAGTACTAGAGACAGATGATCGGATCTCATACTTTAATTCACATAATTCAACCGACAAGCAACTCTGATTGCATTATAACGCGTTGGCTCTTCACTTCTATTTCCGTCTCACAAAGCATTTAGCAACATTCAATTAATGCCATGCATTATTCTTGGTCTAAGTTTTTTTGCTCACAACAAATGGACTCCTAACCTTATACTTCTCATTAGACCATGTTATCGACCCAAACAAGTCCTCCTTCAGATTTGCAGCTACTTTAAACGTCACTTGGAAGCTCAATTTGCTAACATTCTTGGTGAATTGCAACTTGTTTGGCACCACTTGCACATCCAAACTAGCCGGAGCCTCCACGGCACATGAGTAGGTCGACTCTTGGTCGCCAACGTTGGTCACTGTTCTGCTCACAGTCTTGATAGCGTTTGCAGTTAGGCCCGATATTGCTATGGAGGGATAGTTCATGTTGGAGATGGAGTCGGCTTTGGAGCTGCCCGAGCAAGAGAAGTTACTAGGAAGACTTGATGCAATTCTTTTGATCATGGCTGTGTCGTACCCCATATTGCAAAGAAACAAGAGATAGTCTGTGGATTCAGTCTCGTAGATGAGGCCCGGTTGCAACGGCCCCGTTACGCTGATTTCCCCTGCCCCAATGTCATAAGGTGTGGCTATTGATCCATCATTTCTTGTGATGGGAGTGTGCAGATTGTTTGTCTGGATTGCTGAAATTAAGATGATGCAGATTTGATATTATATACTAGACATAATTATAAGTCATATCATTGATGTTTCGGATTAAGATCATGTCCCACCTGTTGTCATTATGGCTGATCTAATAGCAGACTCTGTCCACGTAGGATGCTGAGACTTGACATTAGCAGCGAGACCGGAGACGTGAGGGCAGGCCATGGACGTGCCGGAGAGTATGTCGAAGACGGGCGGATCCTTCCCCGGGAGAGCCTCTCTTGTGTCGTGTGCAGGCCATGCTGCGAGAATAGATACCCAGGCGCTGCAATGTCCGGCTGCACAACGTTTTCAGTTCCTAGTCTCTCTGTATTTTAAGAATAGGAGGCCTGAGGCAAAATATTGTAATACCTTGATAAGGTTTCTGATCCCGAAAGTAGGGCCTCTTGAGGAGAAGTAGCCAACAACAGGAGCAGGCTTGTAATTCGGGATCACCTCAGTTGGCAGAATGGTTGCCACCGGATTGCTTTGCAATTTCAAATATATTTAATTATTTTCTTGAATTTGCAAAGTGAATGTATAGTTACATATAATGGTAATGATGGGAAGAGGCTATACCTGGCTGAGTTGATGTATGATAGAATCTGAGCTCCGTCACCTTTAGTGACAGCAGAAATCGGAGAAAGTCCGTATTTGGACGCTACTTGTCTGAGGTCGTTATCAGCCATGATCATCCCAACTGCGCCCCCGATCTCGATTGAGTTGAACTTCTCTTTCACTGGGTATTCTTTGTCCCCGTTCTCACACAAAACGATCTTTCCCTTCACTTTTCCCTCCTCAAGTGAACCCGGTACGCAGTTTCTGAAACAGGCCACCACATGATCAGTACGAGCTGAGTTTAATCAGGATTGTTTTTTGGGTTAATCAAACTATAACTGAATATTGATTTTTCCATTATCTATAAAGTTGGTGAATAAATAAATCAACTTTGATGATTTTCGAAATTTCTCCAAAATTAAGATTTCGGACGAGTCCAAAACTGACGCAGCATCAGAATTTTTAGATGTGGTGTAAGGATATCTAAATATTGGGATTAGGGTTTCTAAAAATTAGGATGACACATTCAATTTCAGCTTAATTTCGGAAAAATTTGTCAAAGTTCATGTATTTATTCACCAACTTTATAGATTATGGGAAATACCAGAATTCACTTATAGTTTATGGATTTACGGACAATTAGCCCTTGTTTTTGGTGTCGAACCATCCATCGCACCTCGCATCATCTTCGCTAAAACTGGTTGAAGCAGACTTTGCAGAGAGCCCATTTATTAGGGGATAAACGCTCGTCTTATTCAGACCCGAAAAGTTGATGCCTCCTCCCTGAGAATGAGATTACACAAACATCGATAATAAGTCATATCGATGATATCATTCTTGATTGAATCGATTCATTCAGTTCGGATCCTCTGTCACACAAGCATAATTAAAAGGAATTAAATTCAAAATTACAGTTAATTACCCCTTAAATTATACTTTTGGAAAGACTGAGACAGAGTTGTAGGGACAGAAAATCCGATCTGTCATTCATTACCTTGATGATCTTGTTCCCTCCTAAGACGATCCTGGCCTCGAAATCACGGTCGATGGTGGTGGCAGCGACGGTGAGGATCCAAGGGGCGACATTGACGACTGATGAAGAGTAAGGGCCGCTGTTTCCAGCAGAGCAGACCACAACTATCCCTTTCTCCACTGCGTGAAACGCTCCGATGGCGATGGGGTCTGTGTCGAAATCCGGCGTCCCGGGTGACCCTCCTAGTGATAGGGACAGCACGTCGACGCCGTCGGCAACGGCATCGTCAAATGCTTTGAGTATAGCCGATCCGAGGCATCCCCCTCCGGCTAAGCAGACACGATACATGGCGATTCTCGAACGTGGGGAGCCCCCAGCCGCGCTCCCCGCTGCTAGGCCATAGTAGGATGCCCCTGAGACCGCCATCCCAGCCACCGTGGACGCCACGTGGGTGCCATGCCCACTCTCATCCCGTGGCGTGCCGGATGGACTACTCCCGGCGTCGTCTTCATCGTCGTCACCGTAATACCTTGCTCCAATAATTTTCCTATAGATTATGCAAATAATGAAATTAGAAGAGAAGTTCAAATTTTACATTTTGCAAATTGATTAATAATTACCTATTGCAGTTAGCGGAAGTGAAGTTTTGGCCTTCCATGCATTTCCCCTTCCAACGTGATGGGATCGGACCCATTTCTTTGTCAATAAAACTCTCCGATTCCGGCCAGATTCCTATCATAATCAATGCCATGAAAAGTTGTAAACAATATAACAGAACATGGAATGATGCTACAAATTAAAGTCGATCAACTTTTGCCAAAAGAAGGAATTTATTTTTTCTAAAAGTTAATTTACTCTATTAGGGGTGCAAATTGGGATTTCGGTTCGGAACTTTTTCTTAATCGAATTGATTCGAAAATTCGAATTTTGAAAAAAAAATCTTAACCGACTTGAAATATCCGAAAATCCGAAGATTCTATAACAAAATTCAAACCAAACCGAAAAATCTGAAAACTCTCAAAATCCCCATAAAAACTCAGAAAATCCAAAATCATTTTTTTTAATTATCATATATATTTATATTTAGGATTAGAAATATTCAAATAAGATATTAATATTATATATAAATCATATATAATTTAGATTTTTAGGTTTGGGTTTTAAGAAAGTCAATACGACTATTTCGATTTGATTATTTGGATTCCAGATACTTTGCTCACGTAGGGACGGAGTATTCACCTGTATCTAAGATGCCAACGATGGTGTCATCTCCGGTTGATGAAGAAGAGGTGGGAGCAGAGTCGATCTTCAAATCAGTTTGAAACTTCAAGAAATCCCAAGAACGAGTGGTGTGAAGTTGCAGAAGTGGATCGGGGAAGACAGACACCACTCCTGCTCTTTGAGCTATTGATTTCGCTTCTTCCTTCGTTAAACGAGCCGCGAAACCCGAGAAGCCGTTGCTGTAGGTATGTATCACGGACTTCTTCTTTCTGAAAGTAAAAAATTCCCACACAGATTCAAGAATATTTAGTGATTGGTTTGAAATTGAAAAGATTTTGATGATCCAAATTAGAACCTTGCTAACAAAGAGCTGAGAATCTGAGCATGATCCCTCGTTGGAGGCGAGGCTCCCATGTAGACGATATATACTCCATTGCTCTCGGCATCGCTCTCCAAAAGAAGAAACGACGCCGCCCAGAAAATGGCGAAGCAAAAGCTGAAAGTTCTCATGATGATCTCAGAAGGTGTTGAAGATCCACTCCCGCAACGAGCCCTCTATTTATAGAATGAATCAGCAGTCAGAAAATGGCAAAGTTTGGCCAATGAAGCTTTGGTGGTCGACTCCTAATTAGCTAATGGATTCATGCGTGTTCACAATCCATGCTCCAACAATTTTCTTTTTTTTACTTTTTCTTTTCCAGTGAACGAATTTAAGGTGTTCCACGTCCACTCAAAGTGCGTCGCCTCCACCCCATAAATACTTGGCGTTGTGATAGCGATGGTGGCGGGACTGTGTCACGTCTCCATTTTGTTATTCAATTGAATGTGATGAGTTCACGCAACTGTGAGAGTTTTTTCTGTAATAGTTACGCCTCAAAAATGACTTAAGTTATTATTCAAGGTTACAGTTATTGTGCTTTTCTTAGAGATGGAGGGGAACAGTTTGTTGCCTTTTTTACTATTACAGTTGTAGAAATATGAGGATGCCCTTTAAGCATGACTTCAGATTCAGAACCACACTCTTTTTACACTTTCATTACAAGCGGAGATGACTTAAACTCTACATCTTTCTTTCCACCAACGCAACACGTCCTACCCACTTAGAACTACGATTTTGGAATAGAGGATCGCTGTGGAACAAGTAGCTTATGAATATTTGACGATTAAATCTAGCGAAGGTCCATTGTCAGAAGGATACTCAAAACACACATAACTTTTTACGTCGAGTTCGAAATCGTTATTATAAGTTGTTTTCGGTAAGACGAGCTAGACTCACCGCTTCGCCGTAACATATGGGATCCTAAGCCCAAATTCCATCGTTTCTAATATATCAATTTTATTTCTTTCATTGTAGAACGTTTGTCTTTTACATATTTCGTTTCGTGTGAAGGATCGAAATGAAACTGTTTTCTCGATTGGCGTTTCACTCTAGTTAGTGACACTTGGGGGAAGATTGGGAATGGGAAGTTAGAGGGAGCCATCATCTTTAGTGGTGAGTAGAATAATGAGGGTGATTATACCCAGCTCTAAGTAGTGCTCCACCAATTTTAGTGCTCGTTATATATATAGTACTAAGTCTTAGATGGCTTGTTAGGATAGATCTATAGTGAATTTATTTCGATATTGGTATCAGTTTTTGCTAGTGATGGACCTAAATTTGGCTGTTTCGTACACTTAGTGGGATTCGCTTGATATGCTGCTATTCTTTTTTCATAGCCAATAGCGAAGAGAAGAATGTATTATTAGACGTATATTAGGGTATATAAGGTAAAAAACAGTTTTACATTACACTCGTGACAGTGACAGTGCAAGTGATAGTGATACATGACCTCCGTGTATATATTACCACTACCATTTTTTAAATTTTATTTATTTTTTCTTCAATTTCGATCTTTTGGTGCTTTAGATTAATTTTATAATTACTGGTTTAATGTTATTTTTTATATTTAATTTGCAAATTTTTAGTTAATAAATTGATTATTACGGTTGTATTAATATTCCATAATTAGGGTGCATAATTTTTTTAAACTCCAACTTTTAGTAATAAATACTATTAATTAGAATGCATTAATAGTGGAACAAGGAAAGCTACATGCGTGATAGAGAATCGGATCAAATATACTACAACATAGTGATATATGACTACCATGTACTCCTCCGGTCTACTATATATGGTTATAGTTTTTGTCGGCACGAGTTTTAATAAAACAATGAGTGCAAAGTGAGTGAAGAATGAGACTCATATAATAAAATAGGGATAATGTGCAATTTCACCCCTAAACGTTTTAGCAAAATACAAATATACCCTTATCATTATGTTTAGTGCAATTTCGTCTTTAATGTATTAAAACTAGTGCAAATAGCCCTTATAACTAATGAGCCTTTAACTCTGTTACGAAATTTTTGATTTTTTTCCCTTTTTTCCTCATATAATTAATGAATATAAATTATAAAAATAATGTCATTTGCGGATTGCTTTTGCTTATACAGACGCAAGTTGAAGGATTGAGAACCTAAGGAGGCGCTAAGCTCCAAACCGCTGGAAAACCACCGCGCTCTGCGAATTGAAGGACCCTACGATCGTCAAAAGCGTTTCGAAGTTGAAATCAGGTTGTGCAAAAATGGGAGAATTGCATACATGCGGCTGAAAGGCAGCCAAAACATGAGGCTGCACATCCTCCTCTCAATGCTATCATCCACACCGATAATCATTGATGATATACAAGCCAAGGCCACGCTTCTCGGCCTCTGCCCCCACGAGGTGTCATTGCTCATCTCCTGGAGAATAGGGATGAGAAAAATCGAAATCCAAACCGAATAACCGAATCGAACCGTAGCAATTTGGTCGATTTGGATTGATTTTTAACAACTTCGGTTCGGTTTGGATGCAAAAAATGAAAACCGAAATTTTTCGGTTCGATCCGATTTAGTGATTCAAAATTTCGATTCAGACCGAATCGAACCGAAGTTTATATATATATATATATAGGGGTTGGTTATAGAGGGAACCACCCCTATGTAGAGAAATAGGAACTAATCTACACCATCAAAATTAGTAGATTTAATGGTTGAGATTAAGAATCTGTAAATAAGGAATTATGAATTAATTACAGTATTAATACACGTATTTCTATATTTACGTGTGAATAAGGGTGATTTAATAATTTTATTGCACAAAAATCGTAACTTTCTCTCTCCTTTCCGAAATTTACTGAGCACCCCTTCATCTATCTCTCATCTCTATAGGTAAATTAACCCTAACTATTTACGCCTCCATTTATTTGTCTGCAAACATCATCCAATTCTGGAAATTTATCTCTATCGGTCTCCATTCCAATTTTTATGCATATGAAATACGTTTATTATGCATATGAAATACGTCTATTATGCATACGAAATCGGAAGACGTATTGTATTCATTTCCCTCTGATAAATGGTTATGCATATGAAATACGTTTATTATGCATATGAAATACGTCTATTATGCATACGAAATCGGAAGACGTATTGTATTCATTTCCCTCTGATAAATGGTTATGCATATGAAATACGTTTATTATGCATATGAAATACGTTTATTATGCATACGAAATCGGAAGACGAATTTTATGACGATATAAGAAATACTAAACAACAAAGAACGAAAGAAACATGTTGCTTCCATTGTTAGTCTGTATACGAGGTTGGACGAGATGAAGATTACGGTAATAATAATATTACATATACAAATAAAGGATGCAGAATTTAATAGATATCAAATCCCATGATTTAAGGAATAGAAACGTTAATACCTTTTGGATGATTTACTAATTTAACCTTCAGCCATTTTCGGTTATTATAAAGTATTAAATATGGATATGTATTGTCAACCACAAGATTAGATCAAATGAAAGGTGATGATTAGTTCTTAGTTCCTAAATTTTATATGGTTCTCATTTGATCCATCCCCTATATATATATATATATATATATATATATATATATATATATATATATATAAATTGTTAAAAGTTCGGTTAACAAAACCGAACCGAAACCAAAGTTTAAAATTTGGTTCGGTTCGGTTGAAATTTTTAAATGGTTCGATTTTTTCGATTTTGGATTTTCGGTTCGATTTTCAACCAAACCGACCGAATGCTCGGAGAAATCAAATTTCAAATGATTAACTGATTTATCATCATTATTATTATATTAGATTGTGACTGTAGTTAATTGATTTTATGAGTCAAGATATGAAGCTCAAGTACCAGCTCGGGGTTGTGATTTTATGAGTCAAGTACATTGATTGTATTAGGTTGTTTGGGAAGACGCCCCTCATTATCAGGCTTGAAGGTAAATTTCTCTTGCTGATCGGGAACGAATGATGCTTTTTCTCTCTTGGTTTAGTTTGACAAGAAATCTGGAGATTCTTTTCCATTGCTACCAATTGAACGATTCTTAATTGAGGAGTTTTCCTGCACTTTTAGGTATCACAATTATCCAAGGATCCTTCTGCTCATACTGTTGGATTTGTATACTGGAAGCAGTTTTGGTTGAGGTTGTATACAATGTTTCTTGTTACCACAATTACAATCTCCTATCTGAATTGTTTACTTGATTGCATATGTATATCCCTTTATCTCATATATAAGTTAGATCATACAGTGTGTTGTAGATCACAGAAGTCTGTATGATTGGTCAAGCTTAATGAGATATAAAAAGTATCACAACTGAGACAACTTGAGGACGAGTTGTCGGTATAGGCTGCGGTGTAGATAAGAAGTGACTTGACTTGGTTGCTTGTCTATACTGGTACGTCTCTGACGTATTGATGGATCACAGTGAAATGAGTTCTTCTATCTGACCGTCGTGAAGAACCTAGATCTCGGAGACTTACGTTGATCTAAATCTCGATAAGGTATTAGGTGAGTATGAGTTGCTGACCATCACTTTGACTTGCTATGGGTGAGGGTTACATGAGATAACCCAAGATTCTCTGCATCTTGGGTGGTGGCGATCTTGTATGTCATGCTAGTTATCTCAGACGAGTCACCGTATCCGTTTAGAATGATGGCGTCCCTTAAGGAGCTCAAAAGGTTTATTGTACTAAACCCTGCATGTTGAGTTATCTCAAGTACAATAATAAGGTTGAGTGGTACTATTTAAGGAATTAAAGATATTAATTATTTTAAGTAGTCGAATCAGCGTAAATAATTAATGGACGACGATATCTTAAATACGGGATTCAGTAAAGTCTAAGTGCAAGCCCGACTCAACTTCGAAAATAAAGGGCAAGTCAAGATTTATTCTCTAGTGGCATGAATAAATGTTTATAAATTAATTTATGTTACAGGTGAACATAAGATAATTAATTTATTTGAGGCTCATCTTTATTCCTCAGATTTGATCCTGGTGGCCCATCTAAAGCTTATGGCTAAGGTGAAAATCGCCCACTCTCTCCTAGTCCCATCTTGGGACTCGATTTGATCCTCTCTATCCTAAAGGATATTATTATATTTATTATATATGCATAGATCCTATCTAGATAGGATTTGTGAGTGCATTATAAATATAACGTGAGAGATAAAATCAAGGCTAATCCTCATTCCATATTTTCGAGAATTACTATAGCATTATAGTGAGAATTTTCGAAAATTAAGAGAAAAGAAAGAGGGTGATTTTCTATAGCATTCTCCATAGACTGTCCTCACTCGACATTGGAGATTAGGCAACCGGGATACAGTTCAGAATATCAAAGCATAAATCTTGATCTATTCATTCCCGACAGATTCGCAGGTAAACACGAAAAAACTCCTACGTGTTGCAATTAATTATATAGGTGCATGCTAGGTATATAATCAATGTATGGTGAATTAAACATCTAAGATAGATCCTCGGGAGAGGTTAAAATCGATTTCCTTCGATACATTTCAACAACCATCCTACCTATTCTGAAGCAGTTTGGTGTACCTCCGGAAGGCCTCGACTTGAAAATCGAGAGTCGGGGCGTTCATCCTAAAGGTCCTGCAGAAGTTACTCTTTCTATTCTGATTGCGCAAGATACTCTCAAAGTAAATACTGCCATATGCTTCTTTTCTGTTATTGTATAATCCCCAAGTGACATAATTTAATAAATCTAGCTTCACTACAAGGCCGCCGAAGCTGCAGAGGAGGTGGTGATAGTGAGCAGTGAGGAGGCAGCAGGTGAAGGAGGACTGGGTAATTGGCGGAGTGGGTGGGAGAGGAAAGGGATTGTTTTTTCCTTTTCCTTTTGGTTACTATAAGAAAAAATAAAATGAAAATTTTGATATTTTTTAACGGAGATAACCTCCCGTTTGTTGCAAGGGCATTTTGCATCATATTTTAAGACAAAAACTTGGGTGAGTTCTCTCACCGTGAAATTCACCTTGTTTTTGTTAAAATAATTAGATATTGATTATAGTAAGTAAATATAATTAAATTTTGTTAATTTAAAATTAAATTTATTAATTTTTAATTATAATTTTAATTCAAAATTAGAATTGATTAATTCATAATTATGGTTTATTAATTCATAATTGAGGTTTATTAATTCACGATTAGGGTTTACTAATTCACACTTAGGGTTTATTAATTCAAAGTTAGGGTTTATTAATTCACAATTAGGGTTTATTATTCAAAATTATGGTTTATTATTTCTAATTAGGGTTTATTAATTCAAAATTATGTTTTATTATTCAAAATTAGGGTTTATTAATTCCAAATATGGTTTATTAATTCAAAATTAGGATTTATTAATTCATAATTAAGATATATTAATTCAAAATTATTATTTATTAATTTATAATTAAAGTTTATTAAACTAATTAATTTTAATTAAAATCAATTTAATTAATTAAAACTAATTAATTCAAATTAATTAACTAATTAACTAATTAAGGTGGGTCTCACTGTGCGCGGGCACGCAGGAGACCACCTCTTTTTAATACATTAATGGCTAAGTTGCACCAAATATAATAATGAAGATATATTTGCTTTTGCTAAAACATTAAATGGTGTTTTGCACATTCTCTCAATAAAATATGTTATGTGAGTATGAAATATTTGTCATGGATAGTTTTTTGGTAAATAAATAGATTGAGTATATGTAAAAGTGTTAACTTTTGGATGAGATCCATGTATATAAAAAAAAGTGAATAAATTTTGTGGACGTATCGAAATGAAATTAAATGAACAAATATAAAGGACAGATGAAATATATATTATTAAATATTAAAATAAATTATCACGCAATTGCTCAAGTAACAATGCTATATCATTGGATCGACATTAACATGCCCATTTATTATAAGTGATCATGGTAGATGGGGTCTAGTCCAAGTGGCAAAACTGAGACATGAGATATCAAATTAAATTTCTACTTTAGTAAGAGATATTTAATACGAGTCCCACTAATGTGTGGATTATTTTTACATTTTATAACTGGATTGATCTAGTTGCGATTTATCTAAATTCATTGCAATATTGGATCCATTATGTGAGTGATCATGTGTATAGTACTTATGTGAGTGCGCACTGAAGCCCTAATTATGAACCACCAATTAAGATGGTCTTCCCGGTGGATGATGTCTTCATTCAATAAATCGAAGATATCATAAGATTAATTATCAAATTAAGAATATTTTTGTTATAATGTTACCGACAACGGTTTCTAATGGGCTATAAATAAATTCTATAATCCGTTACGGATTCCTTAACCCACAACCATTCATCATCCTACGTGGCATCCCTATAATTTTCTATTCTTTTTTATCTAAATTTCATATTTTATGTACTTAAATAATTATTATTAGCCCAATTCATAATTATATAAATATACATTAATGAACTGTTTTCCTTATATATTAAACTGTTATTCATCAATCAACATCAATGTGCCTTTATGGGCATTCTTGGATATATTTTTTTATATGTATTTTTTTTTATCATCAGTTGATATGTTACTGCATAAACCATATCATTTTGTTAACTTATTCAAGGATTTGCTCCAGGTGCTCTATCCAATTCAACGGGTTAGTTTCTTCAAACAATTTAAGAAGGATATATATGAAGCTATTGATCTTCTTCAACCTACACATTAATTAGAGACGGGGAATTATAGAACAGAACAAATGAACAATGATCCTTTATAAATGTTGATAGATTTTTTGAAGTGCTTGATTGACATTTTATCTCACATATTATGTTAATTAATGAATATAGGAAGGGTTTAATTTATATATGTATTTTTTAAGAGTTTAGCTTGGACATCCATATAAAATGTATGGTGTTAATTTAAATATCAATTCCATCAAGTCAATGTTTTCATAATATATATAATTGGATCTTGGCTTATGCCATTCTTGGCAAGATAATTATCTTCTACTCTTCCCCAACTTGTGATTTATAGCATTAATTGTTTTGATACAATATGCAAAGACTATACATAGGAGATATGTGGCTGATTTTTTTATGGCGAGACAATGCATAATCCTAGATTTTTAGCGAGAAAAAATGTGAGCCTCTTAAGCCGTGTTCGGGATCATATGCACGACGTTGTTGTGCCATCTCTGACGAGAACCGACGACAGGTGGCGAAACTCAAATCTATTAATTCTATAATCCGATACATATTAAAAAGCCTATAACAATTCACAATCTTATATGGCATTATCATGCTTTTGCATTCTTATTTATCTAAATTCTACATTTTATGCATTCTTAATTCAAATTAATATATATACATATATATTGTCTCATCATGAATTCTCCATCATTTACATTAATTAATAATCGCATTTCATATATGATATACAATTAGGTCAATTACTTATTACATTCCTCATACAATACATAATTGTGTCAATAATAATGGAAATATATAATCGCACACAATATATATGTGTGTATATATATATATATATATATATATATATATATATGTGTGTGTGTGTGTATTCTCACATATTGTCGATTCATTTTAAGGAATCCGAACTAAACAGAGATTAGTCTCTTTCATTTCATGCTGTATGGTGTATCTTGTGTGTGCTCTATTATTTGATTTTATACCAAAAAAACATTATTATTAGTGTAAATGAGGCTTCAACTTTGATTGCTTCAAACTCCCATTTTCAAGAATTCAAGAAATGGAAAAAAGAAAAGGACCTACTTGACGGCAGCCAAGTAGTATATTCCATCTTCTTCTTTTTTGCTTATATTGGAAGTGCTATAAATGACATTGTGCAATATTATATGTGTGAAAAAATTACATATTCCACCAATATTTATTTTATTTATTACCAGCCTGTAAAAATATCCAAATATTCAAGTAAGAAAACAATGCGATGAAAGCAAATGCAATCACAGAAACGTTAATCTCCTTCGAGTTTTGATATTGATAATTTGGATTGTTTTTCATTTTGTATATTAAGCCTTCCAATTATTGTCAATGTATGTAAATAAGGCAACACAACAGTGAAGCTCAAAAGAATTAAATAATCCTCGTGCCGCATAGTGTATAATTAATTAAATAATCATGATTGAATATACTATATATCTAAGTGATAGATAATCTATCTATCTGCAGTTTAGATATTACTAAAAAATATTAATTGAATTATGTCCCACCAAAAGAATATTAGTGTAATATCCCGAAGAAATTAATGCCTACTTACGATAAGTTTAATTCGTAAAATTCTCTAAGCAACGGAGCTTAGGATGAAAATTCCAATATTAATGGAATAGTTTAACGAGGTAATTACGATATTACTACGATCATTTTGAGATGAATCGATAATTAACGTTTTGAGACGTTTCAAACATTAACGCTTAGAGATGAATAGAAAAATGATATTAATGATCAAAGGAATCATAGTATTTAAATTCCTATGATTATTATATGTAATTAAAGTATTATTTAACATTAAAACAATACTAGAGCATTAAGGATTCAATAGTGATTAAGATGCTAATTTTCAAAAACCCTAATTCGAAAATTAGGGTTTTCTTATACAAAGTAATACCAATAAATTTTCCTATGATATAATTTATTATCTAAACCATATGCTATGATATATATATCTATAAATAACATGAAAATAAAATATGTATCAATTGGGACTAATAAAAGTCGAAACCTTATGTTATAAATAACATATTGCACATCACTTTGGTATACATTGTTAAGTTACATCTTAATTATACAAATTGTATCTATGTTACATATTAACATAGTATAATCAAGGGAGGTATAATATACATGGAAGAATGTATTTTAACTAACATATAGTATCTAGTATAACAACATTTAAATACAAAAATAAAACTTATTCATTTGTACACCAAAGAGCCGCCGGCTCTTGCTCCAAAAATGCATGGCTTGAAGTGTTTAATGGCCAACATAGTGTAAGAGATACTAATTACATCTCATGATTCTATAGTGAGTCATGGTCCATGATCTACACAAAGATTCTATTTCTTCCTTTTGCATGTTAGCACCGATGGGTTGAGGGAGTATAAGTAAAAATCAGATTTTATTTTCTCTCACAATCACACTTACACAAGTCTTGAGAACAATACATCACCACAATTCCTCTCCAAAAGCAAGAGAAGGCCGAGAGTGAGAGAGACACAAAGGGGTAGGATTTTCATTCTTCTCTCAATCCACACTCACTCAAGTCTTGAACACAAAACACCAACACTCTTCTTTCTCTTTCAAAGCCATTTTCCTCTCCAAAATTCTGAAAAAAGTCGAGAGCTTCTCTCTTTGAAAAGCCTTGAAAATTCTCTTCTTCCTTCACCAAAGCTTAGCCTATAAACCTTCTACCATGTATTCATACCATAGAAAGGTGAGGAATTGAGCAAGGTTTCGATTATACATGAGTTTTCTATGAAAATTCAAAATTAAGCTAGGAAAATACAAGTGTTCTTAGTGTTCTTGGTTGTGAAAAATTTCTAATGCTTATGTTCTTAGTGATTGTTGATAGTAATATTTAGTTAATGCATGTGAAGTTTGACTTATGAATAGGTAAGGGTTCTTAATTTCAAAATGTTATGCATGTGAGTTTAAATTCAAAAATTTGCTAATCTATGGTAAGTTATGCATCAATAATGTGTAGCATGATGAATAGAAGCATAGATCATGTTTAAAAAAAATTATTTGAAGATGTTATGAAATTTATGTGATGATCGAAAATTCTTAGAATTTATTTAGGCATGAATTATTGATATATGGTGTTATAAGAGTTCATAGCAATTTATTAGGAATTTTAAAAAAATCTTATGCTATATTTTTGAAAATTACCGAAAATTATAAAAATTTCTATGTTGATGTATAATTTTTTTTTAAGGCATGCAATGGCAAATTGTTGATCTAGGACCTAAACTATGTACTCTATGATTTTACTAGAATTTTTAGAAATTAATTGTTCAAATTTTTCAAAAAGGCCGAGAGCTTCAAGGCTCAATTTGATGATGATTAATTTGTTTTTGATGAAAACTATGATGTAATATTGTTATACTATGATGTATAAGCATGGTGTAATTTTGTTAGAATTTTATGAAAATGTTTGGTGCATGTGTGTTAAGAACCGAAACCATGAACCTTAATTTAGTGATGTAGAAATTAAATATGATGGACCATATGTTATAAATATGTTATGGATTGATGTTGAGACTATATACTAAATAATTATATTTTTCAAGAATTATTTGGACAAGTTGAAGAAACCGTGAATTTGAAATTAATTAAGTAATACACAAAAATTTTCTATAGTTAATAATTAATACATATTAGTGATACTATGATAATATAGTACACTATGTAAAATTAGAAGAAAATTTGAAAGATAATTGAATATTATTATATTAAATAGCCGAGAGCTATACTAAGGGTATTAAGGATTTTTAAATCCTTAAATGTTAAAAATAATGATGTATTATATGTTTAGAAGTTATCTTCAAAACATATTAAAAAAAAATAAAAAAATAAAATAAGAGTTTAGCAAAATAAATCAATTAGAAATTGATTTATATGAAACTAAAGATTAAAGTATAAGTTAGTAAAGAATTTACTAATAAAAGTCAAAATTATTGACTTTTGAAATCAACGTATGAAATACGTTCGATAAATCTGTGTAATGGCGTAAAGCGTATTAATTGAGTAATGAAATCTGCTGGTAAGAAAAGATTTCAGGCGAAATTGTTAGATTGGAAAATGTAAAAATACGTTGAACCTTTACCTAAAAGGTTAAAATGGTAATTGTCGAACATATCTCGTTTTATCGAAATACGAGAAATGTTAATTACGCGGTTGAACGGCGAATTGAATTCGTTAAAGAATTCAATTTAGATCGATATAGAATATCGAAGTTTATGCTAGACTTTAAAAGTCTCGAAAAACGTGAACGGCGTACTAAACATCGTTTTTGCGTAAAGGTGTGGACGCTGACGCGACGGCCGGACGTTGAAGAATAATCAAGATAAAGACGATCAAATAGTCCAGGTGGGCTTTACTATACTTTTATGTGATAAAATGCTGAGTGAACAATTTTTATGTTACTGATATCAAGAAATGATGTTAAAATGTTTAAGAAATTACCTGCCAAAAATGTTTATGTTTTATGAATGTATTCTATCATTGATTGCAATAATGTGAATGTGTTGGGTAGCTCTCAACTTATGAATGAAATCGATATCGGATCTTATGCCCAAGGCTTATACCGCTAAGATTAACGTGTACACCTAATGGTGATTGTGAGTGTAAGGACAATTCACGGCGGTCACGGCGACGTAGGAGGCCTCGCTTCTACGGCGTTAATGATAATGATATGAAGAAATGATAAGGATATGGATCATACATGCAAGTAAAATGCTTGCCAAGCAAATGTTTATGAATCGATGAAATATTTTTGGTAAGCATAAGGCATTTCAAATAAAACCCTTATGTCTTACTATGATATGGCGATGTAATTTAAATACGATAAAATGTTTTGGCATGAGTCCATTGAGTACATTCTTGTACTCACCGCATGTTTGTTTTAAATGTGCGAGGTTGAGTCATAACAATCTTGATGGAGGGTGTTGAGAAGTCGGGACTACTTTTGATAAGTTTATGTATGTTAAGTTAGAAACCTTGGGTACACGTCGTCATCGTGTATTCACATGACTTCATTGCAGTTTGAACAATGTTTCTATGAGCATGATGATATTAATCATTAAAGTCCTTCGGTCATTATATTTCCTTTAGTTACATTGGTTCACCACCGGTATACTATGTTATTTTGCATATAGTATACATTCTTGTATTAGTTTTTCATGAATCCTAAGTACTATTCCTTCAATTGTTCCCCTCCAGTCCGTTTTAAGGTTGGGGTCGTGACAGAGTGGTATCAGAGCAGTTCGCTCTTTGAAACCAAACTTTTCTTTCAAAAGTTGAGTCTAGATTGAGTCACTAGACTTCTAGAAATCAGCTGACTATACTCAACACTCCATCACATTCAGCTCAACCGGGATAAGGTAAATGATTTTCTTTTTAGATTCATGCAATGAAAAGTTTAAATGATGAACTAGATTGGAATTATTAGTGAAGGAAAATGGAGAGGAATGTTATGATATTCGATTGAAAAATAAGCTACGAGAATGAAAATTTCAAAACTTATTATCTTTGAAATAAATGAAAACTATGAATAAGAAAAATTTCAAACTTGATTTTGAAATCAAAAAGTAGTTATGGCAAGTAATCAAAATTTGGGATGAATGTATATGTTTGATTTGAAATTAGATGATCAATGTTGAAAGGATGAATACAAATTGATATACATGTATGAATTGATTATGTTATCATTTAAACTATGAATCTATTATCTTGAGAAGAACATAGTCGATATAAGAAGCATGATCACCTATTGAAAAAGAACGTAGAAGTACGAATTTTATTCCCATGTAAGAATAAGAGAATGACCTGAACAACGAAAAGTAATGATAACTACGAGCTTTGAGGAGAAAAGACGAATGCGAAGGATGAAGTACGATCTCAATGTATGGAATGAACGACGTCGACGCCATGATTACGACTATGACTTCGACTTCGACATCAGCAACGGCATGCACGACCTCGGTGTCGGCATTGCCTCGTATCTTGTCACGAGCATGTAATTTTTCTGCACTGCGCAGTAATTTTGTTCTAGCTCGTTCTCTTTCGTTAGGACTCCGTTTTGCGCATGGTTTTCACCTGGGGAACCCTGAAACACTGAACTTCATTTGTTATGAAGGACTGAAACCCTATTTCTTTCTCCAGAATTCACGAGAGTCTTTAGAAAATTAGTTTGAGTTGTAGACTAGTATAAAGATCTTATAATATACCATAAACCTTGGAGCGTTAAATAATAAGTTTTCCAGTAGGATAAGAAAACTACGATATGTGTTTACCTATAACATTTATATGTTCATCAGATATGTTTGGGTTGTCTATCTACTTTGTAGATTGTCCAGTTATCCTAGTTATTTAAACAAATACGTTTAAGTTATCTTATCATTTATCGATAATGTTTAGTTGACTTATGTTAGTTTTGTTTATGGCGAGATGGAGGAATGCGTTATATGGCTAGAAGAAGGATTGGACCAAACCCTACTCCCAAGAAACTGTGCTACTATACCGAGAAAGCTGGATGTGTTATGGAGAGGATTTAGGGGAATTCCTAATGTACTATCTCCGATTATGGAGAAATGCTCAAGCATATGGTGTGACAGACTATGACGGTATCAAACGTCTTTTGACCATACTTCCATGTGACTGGGAGGACTACGCACGAGAAGTGTCTGGGACTATATCTATCGCAAGAAGGAGGTTATGATCCGGTTGGTGATTTACCCAGATTCATCAGCCATTTGAGTTATGTTTTCGCATTTATGGGGTTGCCCGAGACATTACCTTCCTCCGAGGGAGTATACATGGCACGACGACACGCCGGAGTGGTTATACGCTGAGGTTCCGCGACAGGTTAATCCGGTAATACCTCGGTATCTGTTTGATGAGGGCAGACTCGCCCAGTGGATATGGCTGCACGACCGATTGCACCGGGGCGCTGTTTTCCACCGTTATCTTTTGGACATCCTCTACATCCACCACTTACACCCTTACTGCCGATGGCGCCCCACCTCCAGTGAGCCCTACCGTCAGTGCAATGAGGATGAGAGTGACCGACACTCGTGATGCTTACGGTCCGTGCGTGTTTGTTATAGTCCGATACGTGCAGATTACAGTCCAGTACGTGAGGACTATGGTCCGATGCGTGACATACCCATGATAGGAGTTAATGAGGCAGGACCATCCGGAGTACATGCGAGAGATGATGATTCCGAAGAAGAAGAAGATCCCGAAGAAGACGAGTGAGATCTCAGACGAGTCTTATGGACATAGAATAGGGTAGTATGTATATAGTATGGTCACTTATGTAATAGTGGAAAGGAAAACTTGATGTTTTGTAATAGTATGTAAGCCAGTATGTATGTAATTTCCTTTATGATGACTGTTTGTTCGAAACGACCTTTTTATGGTAAAAATTTTTTATGATATATATATGAATGACCCTGAAATAAGGGCTTTTTGCAGCAAAGATGTGTATGGTAAAGATGAATTATTGTAATATAATTGTTTTACAAAAGGGCTATGTGATGATGTTATGTATGTTAATTTGTAAAAATAATACGCGATGCTAATATAATGTCTTGTATAGCAGAATGCCGCCTAGAAGAGATCCCGATCGGGGATGAGGTAGAGGAAGAGGAAGAGGTAGAGGAAGAGGTAGAGGAAGAGGTAGAATCGAAGACAAGAACCGTAAAATATACCACAACCACCCCACCGATCGTAGGGTGAAGAGCTCTTTCTTAGATGTAACCTCCTGCCTTTAACGGTAAAGGAACTCCGGATGATGCGGAGCAATGGATAAGAAAATGGAGCGGATTTTCGATTTTCTACGATGCACGACTCGGAGCGACTATCGTGCATTGCTTTTCAACTTCTTGGACTCGCCGACTTTTGGTGGGAGGCGGAAGAAAAACTTTACACCGAACAATTGAATGAGTTTACTTGGGAAGAATTCAAAGAGAAATGTATGACAAATATATTCAAGAGTTACGTAAAAAAAGGAAGGAACTTGAATTCTTTGTTTTGAAGCAAGAAAAGATGATAGAATAGATTATGATCGCACTTTCTGCGATATGTCAAGTATGCCCGGATCAGTGAACACAGATTTAAAGATGTCGGAGAAATTTAGATCGGGTTTAAGGCCGAGATAAGAATGTCTCTTGATCATGGAGATTTGACATATACCGAGGCTCTTGGGCGAGCTTTGGATATTGAGGCAAATGCCGGGCGACAAATCGGCATTAGCTCAAACGCGAATCTGGAGATAAAGGAAAAGGAAATGGGAGGCGAATTATAGTATGAATCGGGAAGTTCAAAATATGAGTAATAAGCGGCGTTGGCAAGGAGTGTAATATCTCCGGGCGAGGGGATGGAAAAGGCGCTTTTGTCCCTCCGACGAGAGGACCACAAGAGCAGGTAAGAGCTTTACCTTGCCCAAAGTGCCAGAAGATGCACAAAGGAATGTGCATGGCGGGTAGCGGAAACTGTTTTAAATGCGGAGTAAGTGGCCATTATGCCAATAACTGCCCAGGGACACGCTTGGAACCAACGATAAGGCCAAATCAACCCGGCAATGCTCAGCCACTCAGGGCAATGCAGTTTCAACCCCAACCTCAACAGTATGTACAACTGCAACAGTGGCAGCAACCTCAACGACGAAGGCAGCAACCTCAACGACAACGTCCCCAACAACAGCCACGACAGCAGCAACAGAATCAGCAGGGTCAAGTGCCACGTCAACCTCAGCCAGCCCAGGCTAGGGCATATGCTTTACATCAAGATGAATGAACAAAACCAAGGAAATTTGGCGGTATGGGATTCTTCTCAACGTATCAGTTATATTGTTATTCGATCACGTGCTTCACATTCCTTTATAGCAAGAGCATGTGTTGATAGATTGAAACTTAGATCTGAAAAGGCAAATCAGGACATGAGAATCTCTTCACCTATAGGAGGGATTGTGACTGTTACGCATGTTTGCTCGAACCTAGAGTTGAACTTAGGATCACTTAAGGTTACGGCGAATAATTTGAACGTGATACCCATGGGTGGCGTAGATATAATTTTAGGAATGGATTGGCTAGCTAAAATCATTCCACGATTCTACTGTGAAAGGAAAATTTCATTTCATTTTCCTGGACAAGAAGCTACATACTTCCACGGAATTAGCATGGGTAAGAAAGTTCCGATTGTGTCAGCACTGAAGGCAAGAAGAATGATAAACAAGAAAGGATGCCATGCGTATCTTGTTTACTTGAACGGAGAAGATAAGACAAAGGTGAAAATGGAAAACATAGAGATTGTTCGAGAATTTCCATATGTTTTTCCTGAAAATTTACCAGGATTACCTCCTGATAGACAATTAGAATTCACCATCGACCTGGAACCCGGATCGGCTCCAGTATCGAAGGCACCCTATAGAATGGCTCCGAAGGAATTGGAAGAATTAAAGATCCAAATCCAAGAATTGTTGGACCTAGGTTTTATCAGACCTAGTGTTTCACCTTGGGGAGCGCCTGTTTTATTTGTTAAAAAGAAAGACGGTTCTTTAAGGATGTGTATAGATTATCGAGAGTTGAACAAGATGACACTCAAGAACAAATACCATTTGCCAAGGATTGACGATCTGTTTGATCAATTAAGAGAGCAAGCGTATTTTCAAAGATCGATCTCAAGTCGTTATCATCAACTCAAGGTACGGTAGGAAGACATATCAAGACGCATTCAACAAGATATGGCCACTACGAATTCATAGTTATGCCGTTCGGATTAACAAATGCACCGGTGTATTTATGGACCTCATGAGCAGTGTTTCATCCGTACTTAGACAAATTTGTCTTAGTCTTCATAGATGATATTCTCATCTATTCAAAGAATGAGGAGGACCATAAAGAACATCTAAGAACAAGATGTTACAAACCTTAAGGGTTGAAAGGCTTTTGCTAAGTTTAGCAAGTGCGAGTTCGGTGAAGGAAGTAATGTTCATTGGACACATTGTGTGCGGATGGAATTAAGGTAGATCCACCAAGGTAGAAGCGATAGGAATGGAAATCGCCAGGACCCGAATGAGATCGAAGTTTCCTAGGACTAGTGGTTACTATCGGAGGTTCATTGAGGATTCTCCAAGATTGCGAGACCAATAACTCGGCTACTCGGGAAAGGAATCAAGTTTAATTGACGAGGATTGTGAGACAAGTTTTCAAAAGTTGAAGGAGAAGTTAACAAGTGCACCAAGATTAGCGCTTCGGAATCGATAAGGGGTATGTAGTCTATACTGATGCTTCTAAGAATGGATTGGGTTGTGTCTTGATGCAAGAAGGGAAAGTGATAGCATATGCATCCCGACAACTCGGACCACATGAATGAACTACCCAACTCATGACCGGAATTGGCCGCAGATGGTTCATGCATTGAAGATCCGGAGACATCATCTTTATGGAGTGAGATGTGAGATCTTCTGCATCACAAGAGTTTGAAATATTTCTTGAGCAAAGAGATCTAAACATGAGGCAAAGAAGATGGCTTGAACTCGGTAAAAGACTACGATTGTGGTATTAACTATCACTCGGGTAAGGCGAATGTAGTAGGCGATGCCCTAAGTCGTAAAAATCGACCAAACTAGGATGTCTCCTTACGAAGGAAGAAAAACTCGTGGAAGAGTTTAAAAGAATGAAAATTGAGTTGATTGAACAACCGTGGGCGATCATGAATCAGATCGCTACACTCATCTTGACATCGGATTTAAGAAAAGAATCGTAGAAACAAAGGATGGAGGAAAAGTTAGAAAAGATAAAAAAGGTAAGGACTGAAGGACTAAGGAATTTCCAGGAAGCATCAGACAATGCCTTATTGTTTGAAGGAAGAATATGTATTCCAGACAACGCTGAACTTCGAAACGAAATACTGAGTGAAGCTCACGATACACCTTATACTGCCCACCCAGGAAACACTAAGATGTACCAAGATCTAAGGGAAAAGTTCTGGTGGGAAGGCATGAAACGAGATGTAGCCTCTTTCGTAGAACGTTGTCTTGTTTGTCAACAAGTAAAAGCATTACACCAACGTCCTTACGGAAAGTTACAGCCATTGGGAATACCCGAGTGGAAATGGGATGAAATAACGATGGATTTCGTTCGGGTTTACCAAAGTCAAAAAGGAAACACTTGCTATATGGGTAATAATTGATAGACTTACAAAATGTGCTCATTTTACGCCAATTGATTACTCATGGATCGATAAGTTAGCCCGATTATCGTAAAAGAAATTATACGACTACATGGAGTACCAAAATCTATTACATCGATAGAGACTCCAAGTTCACTTGAGATTACGGGTTAGTTTGCAAAAGGAATTAGGCACGAAGTTGAATTTCACCTGACATTTCACCCACGCATGATGGGCGATCGAAAGAACGATTCGAGACACTAGAAGATATCTTTGAGAGCGGTAGTGTTGGATCGAGGTGCAAAGTGGGAAGATGTATTACCCTTATTGAGTTTGCTTACAACAATAGTTACCAGCGACGATTAATATGGCCCCATATGAAGCTTTGTATGGAAAGAAATGTAGATCACCGCTTTACTGGGATGAAGTGGGTGAAAGGAAGATCATAGGGCCTGAAGCAATAAGTGAAATGATCAAAATCGTCCGACAAATCAGGCAAAGAATAAAAGAAGCTCAAGATAGACAAAAGTCTTACGCCGATACGCGCAGATCTGAGCTATACTTGGAAAGTGGAGATAAAGTATTTCTTAAAGTTTCTCCATCAAAAGGGATTATCAGGTTTGGAGTAAAAGGTAAACTGAAACCCCGTTTTATAGGACCTTATGAGATCCTAGAAAGAATAGGCCCAGTAGCCTATAAGTTAGCTCTTCCGCCAAGTCTGGGGAATGTACACAATGTTTTCCACGTGTCACAACTACGAAAGTATGTACACGATCCGAAACACGTGATCCATCAAGACGACGTGATCCTCAATCCAGATATGAGCTATGAAGAAGAACCTACGGCAATTTTAGACCGTAAAGTTCAGCAATTACGAAACAAGCCCATTCCGCTAGTTAAAGTACTGTGGACACATCATGGACAAGAAGAGGCCACGTGGGAGCTTGAGGATGCTATGAAAGAACAATACCCCAGATTATTTTTCTAAGGTATGCAAATTTCGGGACGAAATTTCTTTTAAGGGGGGTAGAATGTAATATCCCGAAGAAATTAATGCCTACTTACGATAAGTTTAATTCGTAAAATTCTCTAAGCAACGGAGCTTAGGATGAAAATTCCAATATTAATAGAATAGTTTAACGAGGTAATTACGATATTACTACGATCATTTTGAGATGAATCGATAATTAACGTTTTGAGACGTTTCAAACTTTAACGCTTAGAGATGAATAGAAAAATGATATTAATGATCAAGGAATTATAGTATTTAAATTCATATGATTATTATATGTAATTAAAGTATTATTTAACATTAAAACAATACTAGGGCATTAAGGATTCAATAGTGATTAAGATCTTAATTTTGAAAACCCTAATTCAAAATTAGGGTTTCTATACAAAGTAATAACAATAAATTTTCCTATGATATAATTTATTATCTAAACCATATGCTATGATATATATATATCTATAAATAACATGAAAATAAAATATGTATCAATTGGGACTAATAAAAGTCGAAACCTTATGTTATAAATAACATATTGCACATCACTTTGGTATACACTTTGTTAAGTTACATCTTAATTATACAAATTGTATCTATGTTACATATTAACATAGTATAATCAAGGGAGGTATAATATACATGGAAGAATGTATTTTAACTAACATATAGTATCTAGTATAACAACATTTAAATACAAAAATAAAACTTATTCATTTGTACACCAAAGAGCCGCCGGCTCTTGCTCCAAAAATGCATGGCTTGAAGTGTTTAATGGCCAACATAGTGTAAGAGGTACTAATTACATCTCATGATTCTATAGTGAGTCATGGTCCATGATCTACACAAAGCTTCTATTTCTTCCTTTTGCATGTGAGCACCGATGGGTTGAGGGAGTATAAGTAAAAATCAGATTTTATTTTCTCTCACAATCACACTTACACAAGTCTTGAGAACAATACATCACCACAATTCCTCTCCAAAAGCAAGAGAAGGCCGAGAGTGAGAGAGACACAAAGGGGTAGGATTTTCATTCTTCTCTCAATCCACACTCACTCAAGTCTTGAACACAAAACACCAACACTCTTCTTTCTCTTTCAAAGCCATTTTCCTCTCCAAAATTCTGAAAAAAGTCGAGAGCTTCTCTCTTTGAAAAGCCTTGAAAATTCTCTTCTTCCTTCACCAAAGCTTAGCCTATAAACCTTCTACCATGTATTCATACCATAGAAAGGTGAGGAATTGAGCAAGGTTTCGATTATACATGAGTTTTCTATGAAAAATTCGAAAATTAAGCTAGGGAAAATACAAGTGTTCTTAGTGTTCTTGGTTGTGAAAAATTTCTAATGCTTATGTTCTTAGTGATTGTTGATAGTAATATTTAGTTAATGCATGTGAAGTTTGACTTATGAATAGGTAAGTGTTCTTAATTTCAAAATGTTATGCATGTGAGTTTAAATTCAAAAATTTGCTAATCTATGGTAAGTTATGCATCAATAATGTGTAGCATGATGAATAGAAGCATAGATCATGTTTAAAAAAATTTATTTGAAGATGTTATGAAATTTATGTGATGATCGAAAATTCTTAGAATTTATTTAGGCATGAATTATTGATATATGGTGTTATAAGAGTTCATAGCAATTTATTAGGAATTTTAAAAAAATCCTATGCTATATTTTTGAAAATTACCGAAAATTATAAAAATTTCTATGTTGATGTATAATTTTTTTTTAAGGCATGCAATGGCAAATTGTTGATCTAGGACCTAAACTATGTACTCTATGATTTTACTAGAATTTTTAGAAATTAATTGTTCAAATTTTTCAAAAAGGCCGAGAGCTTCAAGGCTCAATTTGATGATGATTAATTTGTTTTTGATGAAAACTATGATGTAATATTGTTATACTATGATGTATAAGCATGGTGTAATTTTGTTAGAATTTTATGAAAATGTTTGGTGCATGTGTGTTAAGAACCGAAACCATGAACCTTAATTTAGTGATGTAGAAATTAAATATGATGGACCATATGTTATAAATATGTTATGGATTGATGTTGAGACTATATACTAAATAATTAGATTTTTCAAGAATTATTTGGACAAGTTGAAGAAACCGTGAATTTGAAATTAATTAAGTAATACACAAAAATTTTCTATAGTTAATAATTAATACATATTAGTGATACTATGATAATATAGTACACTATGTAAAATTAGAAGAAAATTTGAAAGATAATTGAATATTATTATATTAAATAGCCGAGAGCTATACTAAGGGTATTAAGGATTTTTAAATCCTTAAATGTTAAAAATAATGATGTATTATATGTTTAGAAGTTATCTTCAAAACATATAAAAATAAAAAAATAAAATAAAATAAGAGTTTAGCAAAATAAATCAATTAGAAATTGATTTATATGAAACTAAAGATTAAAGCATAAGTTAGTAAAGAATTTACTAATAAAAGTCAAAATTATTGACTTTTGAAATCAACGTATGAAATACGTTCGATAAATACGTTAATACGCGTAAAACGTATTAATTGAGTAATGAAATCTCGTTGGTAAGAAAAGATTTCGTAACTGAAATCGTTAGATTGGAAAACGTAAAAATACGTTGAACCTTTACCTAAAAGGTTAAAATGGTAATTGTCGAACATATCTCGTTTTATCGAAATACGAGAAATGTTAATTACGCGGTTGAACGGCGAATTGAATTCGTTAAAGAATTCAATTTAGATCGATATAGAATATCGAAGTTTATGCTAGACTTTAAAAGTCTCGAAAAACGTGAACGGCGTACTAAACATCGTTTTTGCGTAAAGGTGTGGACGCTGACGCGACGGCCGGACGTTGAAGAATAATCAAGATAAAGACGATCAAATAGTCCAGGTGGGCTTTACTATACTTTTAAGTGATAAAATGCTGAGTGAACAATTTTTATGTTACTGATATCAAGAAATGATGTTAAAATGTTTAAGAAATTACCTGCCAAAAATATTTATGTTTTATGTATGTATTCTATCCTTGATTGCAATAATGTGAATGTGTTGGGTAGCTCCCAACTTATGAATGAAATCGATATCGGATCTTATGCCTAAGGCTTATACAGCTAAGATTAATGTGTACACCTAATGGTGATGTGGTCGTAAGGACAATTCACGGCGGTCACGCAACGTGAGGAGGCCTCCTTCTCTGGCGTTAATGATAATGATATGAAGAAATGATAAGGATATGGATCATACATGCAAGTAAAATGCTTGGCCAAGCAAATGTTTATGAACTGATGAAATATTTTTGGTAAGCATAAGGCATTTCAAATAAAACCCTTATGTATTACTATGATATGGCAGTGTAATTTAAATACGATAAAATATTTTGGCATGAGTCCATTGAGTACATTCTTGTACTCAGCCCTGCATGTTTGTTTTTAAATGTGCAGGTTGAGCTGTTAACAATGCTGATGGAGGGTGTTGAGAAGTCAGGACTACTTTTTGATAAGTTTATGTATGTTAAGTTAGAAACCTTGGGTACACGTCGTCATACGTGTATTCACATGACTTCCGCTGCAGTTTGAACAATGTTTCTATGAACAGATGATATTAACTGTTAAAGTCATTCAGGTCATTATATTTCCTTTGGTTCTGTTGGTTCAGCTCACCTGGTATACTATGTTATTTTGCATATAGTATACATTCTTGTATTAGTTTTTCTTGAATCCTAAGTACTATTCCTTCAATTGTTCCCCTCCAGTCCGTTTTAAGGTTGGGGTCGTGACAATTAGATTATATAGATTAAGTTTAACAAAAAAAGAAAAATACAATCATATTTTTATATTGATACAAATTGCTTGATTGATTATGTATTTTGTGGTTCATCATAGTAATGGACAATTCTATTAATACTATTAATATTATATGGCGTTACAAATTTTTATCACCATATTGATCCATAATCATACGTGGCATTTTGATGATTTTAGTTCTTATTTTTTCTAAATTCTCTATTTTATGCTTATTTTATTGTTGATTATATTGTTAAATGTTAATTGATTAGTTTAACTTTAGTTATATTATTAATGACGTTAGAAATCAATTTTGGTCAATTAGCTCAATTTGTGCAATTACCATAAATTATTCAATTCAATTTATGAATAAGTAGATTATTGATTAGTATGTACACATATCTAAATACGAAAATCATGGTCAGGTTTAAAATTCATGAAATTATGAATGTATACCTATATCTATATATAGATGCACAATATCGAAGTCATCGACGGCAGTAAACTACTTCATGTGGCCACCAAAGAAGACCGTTTCAGTGTGAAAAAGAGGTTTGGCGAAGAAGAATTTTTTTCATTTATTTTTGCATAAGAACAACAATTTGAATAGATGACACTTAAGATGTAATCTTGATTTGATGGAGCTCTTTGATAAATATGTAATTGTAAATGAGTTGAGAACATTCTTGATGTCACTAATTTGAAATTTTTTATTTTTCATTTACAAGAAGGGAAAATCTAATTTTGTTATTTATTTATTTTGAATTTTGCGTTAGATTATTGTTTTATTGCCAAGGATTATATGTTTTGTTTTTATTGTTCCTTAAGTTGATACATGTTGTGGAACATTGGTTTTAGATTGCGTTGTATATAATATAAATAATTCTAAAATTAAATGGTTTAGTCACATTCCTATTGTGTACATTTCTTATAATGGTAATTTAATTGATGACCTCATAATAAAACTATATAAACAAAGATATTGGTATCTATTAATTCTATAGCTATATAAACGAAGATATAAGTATCTATTTATGTATTAATTCAACAATTTGATAAAGAATCATATCTCTTTATCCATACACAATCTTACTTGGCATTTGAATTTCTAATTTTATAAATTCTCAATTTTATGCCATTTTAATTTCAAGTTTATAATTCACAAGAATAAATTGATTATTACAAGTAATACTACAGTAACAAACTTTTATCCCACTATTTGTAATACATATTCATTGAATTGAAATTAGAGCTATCGATCCAAGATTGCGATATTCATAATTACATTAATAGATTGGTTTGCACAAAATTTAGGACATATATATGCACAAAATTAGATGTCCAGATTATAGAATAAAGCTAATTGATCAAACGGCTCATAAAATTTGAACAGATTGTCTGTAGGTTCATATTATATATATTTATACATAAATATGAGAGTATTAATGTGAGAACTATTTTTATCGTGAGAACGTGAAAAAACCAAAAATTAATGAATTCGTTGTGAAAATTGATGAATCTATTGGAAAGTTACTAAATCTAAAAAAATGGAATTTTTCGCTTTTATGGGATTCAAGTGGGTGAAAATTTTGAATTCTTGGATTTCGTAATTTTCCAAATGAATGTATTAACTTTAATAGCGAATTCATTTTGAATTAGTGATTCTTAATTTCATGTAGATATGGTTTTTTTTTCAATTTCTTATTCTTCTCTTAATATTTAATTGATAACTATTGAAACAATGTAGCCATGATAAAGCGATATGTAAACCATGTCAATTTTATGGACAATCTAAAATCAATTTACTATAAAAGATTAAAAGTCATGATTTAATTATTAGTTAAATGATTATTATTGATTTTAAGTGGAAGTGTCTGGCTGAAGCCCTATGATACGTTTTTGTGTTTTTAGTTGAGAATTAATATAAACGTGGATTCTAATTCATCTGAAACCTTATTTATCAAATGATCTACAGAAATATACAAGTTCAGAGTTACAGATTTAATTGTTGTTACATAAACAATTATTGTCATTATATTATATTATATTATATTATATTATATTATATTATATTATATTATATTATATTATATTATATTTACTATGACTATAAATATAACATAAAATGATTTTTGCTCAAATAAATAAATATTAATGTATCAACTTATATTTATAAACTTAAACAAGTTTGGGCAATGAGTAATACTATACGAATTTGGAAAAAAGCATGAAGTAAAATCAAATTTTACTCAGGTTTGTGATGATTGCATGTATATACATCATAGAAAGGTTGAGGTGGTTGAAAATATTTATACCTAAATATATTATCTCTTTAATGCCAGTAATTAGCAGATATTATCATGTGGGATTGTCAAGAAAGCGAGCAATAAAATCACTTTGTATGAAATTTGGGACACACACACACACACACACACACACACACACATATATATATATATATATATATATATATATATATATATGAGATAATTCAGGTAGTAAAGAATAATTTGATAGGAAATGAGAATGAATCAATTTTGATTTCTTGAATCAATGATTGAGATTTAATTTCGGTTATTACTCTGATTTTGTGTTTTGTGTGCTACTGACATTCTTGTGCAAAGACTAGAACCCTTCTTGTGCTACGCTGCAATGAAAGATGTGATAACTAATATATTTAGCATATGTGATACGAAGAGATGAAATATGTGCTAAACTAACATGTTCAATATAATAATTATGATTGTGCTACACAAATATGAAAGATGTGCTATTATTCATATTTTCTACACTAAAGCTTTCACCACATATATATTCAAAGCAATTTTAAAGATTGTATAATTTAAAATTTTATATGTTCAATAATTTTTATTTTTAATAGTCACTCTTTAATATGTCGAGTTAGGAAAATGCACGATATAAATTCTAGATGGGTCTAGATGGCTAAAAATATATTTATATTTAAATAGATGATATTTTAATTCAGATAATTAGCGAGTACCACTATATAATATTGGTATGTGAGCAGTAGTACCATTTATCAATTTATATTTTAAAATTTTAATAGGCACGAGTAATTATGAGTATCGATATCTTGTTTTGGACGAGCAGTACTAAATCATTTTTGATCAAATTTTGATTTGGAACATGTATATACATCATAGAAGGGTCTAGATGATGAAAATATTTTATATCTAAATAAATGACCTCTTTAATTCTCATCATTATTATATTCTACTATATGAGATTGGTCCGGAATGAGTAGTCTTGATTATTGTAACACCTTATGTCTATAAACTTAAACGGATTTGGTTAATTATGGGTATCACTATACGAGTTTGAAATGAGAATGAATAGTAATGACACTTTTAATTGGCTTTTGGGAGGTTCTAGATGGGTTCAAGTGATTGTTAATGATCTCTTTAACTTGGTAATTAGTGGGTACTATTATATAGTAATACAATTTATATATCAAATCAGACACATAAAAAGATCATTTGTTTCTCTATGACCATTAACAAGAGACATGACTAGGCTCTTTGGACGTAAATAGTAAGTTAATAACTAGCAAAACTTGTGTTCAACCATGAAGAAATTTTTCGTTGTAATCTCATGAATTACTAGCTAAAGATGACTCAATTTAATCTATTGACTAGGATAGGTAGATGCGATATAACAACTAAAATGTATACGATGAAATTTTTACTTATTGTGAGATAATTACAAAGCTAATTTTTCATATTTTAGAGAAATATTATATTTAAATAACTCCATTTTCTATATTTAAATACATATTTTATTATTAACGCTTTAAACATACATTTTTTTTTGTTTCTTGAAGATAAAGAAAGTGATGGGAAAAAAATCAAACATATATCCTCTTAATATTTTTCTATCATAATTTTATTAATTTTCTAAACTTCTTGCAATAAATTATCAAAATACTATCATTTTGAAATAAAATATTAACTTATTTTTTATATTATATATATAAATTACAATATAATGTGACTCCCGTCAAATTTTGACGGGTTATATACTAGTTTTTTAATAATAATTGAGCAAGATGATGGTCAGCCTCTAACCTCCATATATATATAGGGAAAGACAATGCATAAAGAACTAGAAGTAAGATGCTCAGAATTCAATTAAATGATGCCCTTTGGTTATTCTTTCCGGTGGCTCCTAAGTTGAACAAACTTGTTCTACTATCTATATAGTAAGATTAAAATTATATCAATCTACTAATTATTGTTTAAACAAAAAAGAAAAGAAAATCTTTACTTCTTTAAACTATAAAATATTAATTGTTTCAAAAGATTCTTAGATTTAGTGATGATCTTGGCTTAGAGAGTCCTTTATTCCATAATTATTACAGGAAAATACTCACAAGAGCCGTTTTGAATATACTGTCAAGAATGAATCATTTAGCGCTTTAATACTAAAATGGAACTGATAATTAGGGGACCCTAAAGGATAGAAGTTCAACAATGTATTCTAACATTAATATCTCATTTTGTTTCTATTCAAAAAATAGAAGATCATTTGTCCTAAATTCCTAATTAATTTGTGACAAAAACTTGGGTTAGCTTCACTTTGAGCTCACCTTGTTTTTGTTAAATAATTATATATTAATTATGATGAGTAAAAATAATTATATTTTATTAATTTATAATTAAATTTATTAATTATAATTTATTAATTCAAAATTTAAATTTATTAATTCATAAATATGGTTTATTAATTCATAATTAGGGTTTATTATTTTAAAATTAGGGTTTATTATTAAAATTAGGGATTATTAATTCCAATTAGGGTTTATTAATTCAAAATTATGATTTATTAATTCCAATTAGGGTTTATTAATTTAAAATTAATATTTATTAATTCACTATTAGGGTTTATGAATTTAAAATTAAGATTTATTAATTCATGATTATGATTTATTAATTCAAAATTATTATTTATTAATTCATAATTATGATTTATTAATTTACAATTAAAATTTATTAAATTAATTTAAAATTAATTAAGAGTGGGTCTCACTATGCGCTCACACGCGGAGACCACCGCTTAATTTGAAGTTTGAACTGTAAAAGTTTTAGTGTTTCTATAAATAGATATTGAATTGGATAATATAAAGTATTTAAGAATTAATGCAATATATTACTTTATGAGTATTATCAAATAAACGATATGGCTCAATTTAAAGCCCTTTTTTTAGATATTAGTTTTCATGGATTCCGTCTAGATTGTACCTTAAATACAAATGATTATATAGCTATAAAGGTTAATTGTACTCTCTGTCCCAACCTTTAACATTTTTAAAATTTATATCAACTTTTAAAAGTTTCAAAAATATTCCCAAGATTGAACTTTCTTTTTATTTCCATCATCAAATCAAGCTTCCGATGTCCGAAATGTAACATGACGTGGCGAATTTTGGCTGAAATAGCTACAAAAGCTCCAAATCCAGCCACCAAAATGCCTCCGATTAATAATTAAAGAGGGAAAATGGACCCTTTTGTTTCCACGTTTCTGGACTAGGTTCGTTTTAAATGGTAGATTTTAATAAAAAAGAATCGAGCTGTTTATGATAAATTTGAAATGGTACTATAGATTTGGAAAAACACAAAAAGTTGGGACGAAAAGTGTAATTAACCTACTATAATAAGACATAGAGATATTACTCTATAAACACATCAACTTTTGATGTTTTCTATTTTTGTACATATTCTTGGGGTGGTCTCCTGTGCGGTGAGGCCACCCTAATTAATTAATTAATTAATTAATTAATTAATTAATCTTAATTAATTGAATCTAAATAATTAATTAATTAAACTAAACTAATTCTAACTAAATTAATTAGTTTAATAAACTTTAAAATAATTCTAACTAAAATTAATTAGTATAATAAACTTTAATTATAAATTAATAAATAATAATTTTGAATTAATATATCTTAATTTTGAATTAATAAACTCTAATTATGAATTAATAACCCTAATCGTGAATTAATAAACCCTAACGATCGTGAATTAATAGACCCTAATTATGAAATAATAAACCTTAATTTTGAATTAATAAACCCTATTTGGAATTAATAAACCCTAATTTTGAATAATAAACTCTAATTTTGAATTAATTAACCCTAATTTTGAATAATAAATTCTAATTGTGAATTAATAAGTCCTAACTTTGAATTAATAAATCATAATTATGAATTAATAAACTTCAATTATGAATTAATAAATTCTAATTTTGAATCAAAAATTATAATTAAAAATTAATAAATTTAATTATAAATTAACAAAATCTAATTATCCTTCCTCACCATAATTAATATATAATTATTTTAACAAAAAACAAGGGTGCGTTTACGGTGAGGCTGAGCTCACCCAAGTTTTGTCGTATTCTTTTTTAGGTAGTGACAAAACATACAAGAGAGAGAGGGAACATGGATGATTCGATAAATTTCATTTTTATTATTTGTAAATTAAGATTTATATGAATCAAAATGATATCGTTTCGATTGTCACAAAGAACTTTGATATTAGATTAAGAATTTTTTAAAAAATAATCAATTAAATCGAAAGTTTATGTACTTACATACTAGAAAAAAAAAGGTAGTGTGCATAATCAATAAACATCCAGAATTGGTGTATTTACAAATTAATATCTCTATTTATGGAAAATTGTATATTTGATTTGGTGAAAATGTATCTTTATGTTTATACTCAAAGCATATATATATTGATAGTGCACGACTTTGCTTGATGTATATATAATATCTTGGTGTTATCACTGACGGAGATATTTTAACCTATATATTTATACTGTTTCCTTCCAGAAAATGAGAAACTATTATACATTTGAAATTGTATTTTTGCAAAAATTATTATATATTCTGAAGAGGCAAAAATTTGTGTTGATTTCCATCTACGATGCATTCTTTCTATTAGAGTTTATTAATCTCCAATTAGATTTTTACATAGGATTACAGGCTCCAGCAAATGATATGTCCCCTAGCTTAAGAATATATCGAAACAAATTAAGTTGTTTTTCAATTATCCTAATGTTCAAACTTAAACCCCCGAATTTTCATTTAAGTCCAAATTTCAAATCAACTATACCCTAATTTCAACTATGCCTCCGATTGAAGTCTTACAAACTCCAATTCAACCCCTAATCTTTCGTTTTTTTTCATAATTTAGTTCAATTTCTTTACGAGAGAAAAGAGTAATATTCAAAATCCACTAATAAAATAAATTTTCCATTCATCGGTAAAAGAAGTAGCTTTGATATTAATGATAAATGAATCCATCTAAAAGGAAAAAACTCAATTACATCGTTTTTATTTGGGTTAGGGGTGAGCATTTGGGTAGTTCGGTTCAAAACCAAACCGAACCCGAATCGAACCGTTTTTTTAAATCCAAACTGAACCGAACCGTTTTATATATCCAAATCGAATCAAAATCGAACCGAAATATTCGGTTCGGTTCGATTGTTTCGGTTTTAACCAATTTAAATTATAATTAATATAAATATTATAATATTTATAATATAATATATATATATATATATAACCAATTTAAATATTAATAATATAAATAACATAAATATATATATATATATATATATATATATATATATATATATATATATAAAGAAAAATTGACGGTTCGGTTTGAAAACCGAATTTTTTCCCAAACCAAACCGAACCGAATTAATTTCGGTTTGAAATTTAAAACGAACCGAACTGTTTCTTGTCTAAATGAATCAAACCGCTAATTTGGGTTCGATTTTTTGGTTCGATTCGGTTTTTGCTCATCCCAAATTGGGTATATAGTTTTAATGGCAAATGCAGTTCTTGACTTCTTGCAGCATACTGTCTTTCTCTTTTGCTTTTTAGAACATTCAAATAGTTCGGCCGCACCCCAGAAAGATGACACATCCACTCAAATTAAATCTAATTAAAATTTGGGTATTGATAAATTTACATACTATATATGTACATAATGAGGGTTTTTTAGTATTTTTCTATTAATTTTGAAGCTATAGTAATTAATTCCTTTAATTGAATTTTTATTTTACATATATAACCTTTGCATTAATTTGTAAATAAATATGATCAAATCCCTATATTTTTGGGAATGTGATACATGCGCTATTTTTTCCGTTAATTTAAGAAACAATATATATATTCAAATCCACATGTCTGCTTTTTCCTCGTTAGAATTTTACGAGGAATTTGAACTTAAATTTACTATGTCGACTCTCGCTCGGAGAAAAAAAATCTGAGAACATTTTTTTCCAAAAGATTTTACTGAAGTTTACGAGAAAATTTGTTACATTCAAATTTGTATGCTTGCGTATTAAATTAAAGATCATTTCATGATTATGAAAATTTATTCTAAACTTAGTAATTAATTACATAATAAGAGATTATTTGAACAGTTTAATCATCTAAATCCTATATATATATATATATACGTGTATTTTATATGGTCAATCGATCAAGATAAAACAAAATTTATTATTAATATAGATAAATTTATGTGTTAAAGAGAAATAGAAAGATGAGTTGTTTAGCTATTTTTTTTAATATGGGCCTTAATCAGTTTAGAGTTTTGGATCGAATTTTTGGGCCAAATTATTAATTCCTAGATATTTTCTAATAAAGATTAATTAAAGAAAAATTTTCATTAAGATATATGGTTTATCCTCTATCCACGTCTCCAAAATCTTTCTATAAACCCACCTTTGAGCCCAATTTTACCTTACTCCACATTAGAACTTTCAGATGTATATATATATTTTTTTCTCGTCTCAATTTCTTCCATGAACTTCAACTTCCCAAATTTCCTCCTATTCTAAATCAATTTCTGCTCAATGCTCCAACAAGTAAATTGATAGCAATTTCTCCATTGATCTCATTCCAGACAAAGCAACAATATCACAGTCCATTAATTTTCCAAAGGTTCTACCCAGATCCCTACAAATCTTTCATGCTGTTTCTTTCATAACATAAGCAAATATTGATAACCCACTTATTTTTCTGCAGTACAAAAACCTCAGCAAAACTCATTCCTAAACTCGAGTCTTGACTAAACAATAACCGTGAATACCCTTCACTGGAAGCACACAAGCACACTATAAACCATATCTGGACATGAATGAAATTGAGGAACAAGAACATAAATGATATTGGAAATAGTTTATACTATAGAATGTAAATAATCTGTCCTATTACATCATTTGCAACTTTGTACTAAGTATATATTCATATGCACATAAACACATACTTGCTCCATGTTGTTTTTTACCGAGTGTATGTGCACGTGTGCGTGTGTGAGATGAAGGGAAGAGGGTCGTTTGTTGCCAAGTTGCAGGGGAGGAGGGTGTGCCGATAGGGCGGCGGCGTCGGTGGCTCCGGCTACTGGCGTTCGACCGAAAGAAGAGGAGGCGAGGCGAGGATGACACAACTTTGACAGTGAGGGCGGTGGTCGTCGAGGAGAAGAGAGATAGAGAGATGTGGATCTGTTTTTCAGATATGTGTTTTGAAAAAAAAAAACGGGGAGAGAGAGACAGAGTCGAAGGGACGAGGAGATCCGCGGTCGTGCCGCTGCCGTCTCTGGCGACGACAATGACCGAGGACAGGGTGGCCCGGCGGTGGCGAACCTCACTGTTACGCGCTCCACCGAAGGAAGGGAGGAGCATACCAAGGCGGCTCTTCGTCGTCGGCAGTCGCTGAGAGAAGAAGAGAGGAGGAGATGGGAGGTTGGCTGGCTGACGCGGTGGTCGCCGGAATCGGCGGCTGCAGTAGCGAGAAAGGGGAGGATGGTTTCAATTTTTCAGAAAGAGAATGAGGTTGTGTTGTGATGTGTGTGTGCGTGAGTTTACAGAGGAGGAGAGATAATATGAGAGGAAAAGGGGAATGGTGTTCTGGTTTGAGAGAGAGAGAGCCGAGTGAGAGGAGAAGGAGGGATAAGGAGGAAGAGAGGAGGTTTCTGAATTTGGGGATTCTGGGAAGGGGGGGGTGTACGAGAGAGAGAGAGAGATAGAGATAGTATTCCTTTTTCTTTTTTCTTTCTTTTATTTATTTATTTGTTGAGGTTGGGCTTAAGTTGTTTTGTTCAATGGGCCTAATTTATTTTTAGGTTGGGCTTGAATTAATTATCCTATGGGCTTAAATTAATTAAATTCATAGGCTTGTTAATTAATTATGTTGGGTTTAGTTAAGCTGAAATTATTTAATTATGATAGGTTGTTAACTTGAACCTTAAATTTTAGTTTAATTAATTTTGAAATTATAGTAAAGTGATTATATTATTTGTTGACTAATGAGAAAGTTCAATTCATTTTGTTAATTATTTTAGAAATTAATAGACTCTCGATAAATAAAATTCCATGATTTATGAATTTCATAATAAGAATTATTACGTGTACATATTAATTGATTATATGTTTCGAGCATGAAAGTTGAAATAAACTAAAGATTTATATACTTTTGCAATAAAAGTATTTTTCTTGATAATTTGATTTTCAAATTCAAATTAATTTTTCAAATAAAAGGCGAGCAATGGTATTGTTTGTGCCTTTAATCGGAAATTGATTTTCCAAATTTAATTTAGAATTTTGAAAACCAGGCTAGTGATAAAGAAATAGTAGTCTTACGTTACCTTAGACTTAAGGTTAGACTTATGAGACCTATTAAGATTAGCTTATCTTGTAGGTTTTGTTGACCAGGAGATTAGCGTTGCTTTTCACGAGACAAAATTTATGATTGATTCTTGAGTTTGGTCTATCGAGGTGGGCTTTATTTTTAGAAATATATTTGAGTTATATAAACTCTTAAATGCTTTATGAACCGCTTATTATCCATGAAAATATTTTTATACGTCTCTATCATTTAATGCTCTTTGAAGATCGATCGAGATTCTCAAACCGACCTAAACGTCGTTTGAGAATTGTGTACACGTTGTTGGTAGTGCGGTGGGTTGATCACCATCGTGTGCTAACTAAAGAAAGAGGAGTTATAAGGGTGCTTGTTGGATGTGTTCAAGCACGGTTTCATGGTTTCAATTATGTGACCGACTGGATAGCGTTCCGGGGTCGACTGACGGATTAAGTGTCGGGTCAAATAATGGGAGATAATGGATCCAACAAAGTGGCTAGAGGTCCCGGATCATAAAGAGTAACGTTAGAGAGCGTGTAAAGCGTGCATGCGAAATAAAGAATGTTTTGGTATGCTTAGAAGTGGCTTTTGGTTTTAAAACCTTCTAAGTCATCTTGTTGAGCATGGATAATATGTTTGAAAATTTT